>OY744609.1:26410357-26680357 GCA_963556255.1 Allolobophora icterica | reverse complement strand
AGTATATTGATATTCAAATGCTTTGTCACATAAACTACACTTGTACCGTTTTTTTCTACTGTGGACTTTAGTATGGTCTTCCAGTTCACCTTTCTGTGAAAATACTATGTCACATAAATTGCACTTGTATGGTTTTTCTCCAGTGTGGGTTCTTGTATGGTCTTCAACACTGATCTCTCGTGCATAAACTTTGTCACATAAACTGCATTTGAATGGGTTTTCTTCAGTGTGGGTCCTTGTATGGTCCCTCAGATGCTTCTGCAGTGCAAATGCTGTGTGACATAAACTGCACTTAAACGCTTTTTCTCCAGTGTGGATGGTTGTATGCTCTTTAAGTCCAACCTTCCGTGTAAATGCTTTGTTACACAAATTGCACTTGTATGGTTTTTCTCCAGTGTGGATGGTTGTATGCTCTTTAAGTCCAACCTTCCGTGTAAATGCTTTGTAACACAAATTGCACTTGTATGGTTTTTCTCCAGTGTGGATGGTTGTATGCTCTTTAAGTGCAACCTTCCATGTAAATGCTTTGTGACACAAATTGCACTTGTATGGTTTTTCTCCAGTGTGGGTTCGTGTGTGGGCTGTCAGATTTTGCTGTTGTGCAAAAGCTTTGTGACAGAAACTGCACTTGTATGGTTTTTCTCCAGTGTGGATGGCTGTATGCACTTTAAGTGAGAACTTCCGTGTAAATGCTTTGTGACACAAATTGCATTTGTATGGTTTTTCTCCAGCGTGGGTTCTTGTGTGGTCTGTCAGATGAAGCTGTTGTGCAAATGTTTTGTGACATAAACAACACTTGTATGGTTTTCCACTAGTGTGGATTCTGATATGGTTTTCCAGTTCACCCTCCTGGGCAAATACTATGTCACATAAATTGCACTTGTATGATTGTTCTACAGAGTGAGGTTTCACAAGAAGTTTGAGATGCCATTTCTGTGCAAATGTTTTCTTGTATAATTTACACTTGAATCCTTTTTTCAGCTCTTGGTTTTCAGCATGTATCTTCAGATTTTCTATGACCTTCAGATCTTCCATGACCTTAGGATCTTCCATGACCTTCAAATCTTCCATCGTTAACAGTCGATGTTTATTCACAGTCCTCGATTGAGATTGTGGCAAAGATGAGGAATGAATTCAATCAGAATAAATGCCCTCAGAACACGACACTTACTGATGGATCATATCAAACTTTTGGCAGCTATGTGCAACACATCCAGAGTCTCCACGCTCCCAGATCTGTGCTGCCCAACAAATTGGTAGAAAGCTGATCAACGAAAACCTATGTGATGCAGACAGTCATTGAATGAGGATCTGACAGATGTCTGGCTACAGATGACACATTCTGCACAACGAAGAGCTGACAGATCTTCTGACTGTGTGTCGGTATCACTGCCGCTGACCATGTAAAGTTGTGAATATCACAGAAAATCGTACAAAATCTGCTGTGACCAAGATTTACTCTGTAAATATAAACTCAGTGAATTAACAGAAGAAAGTTTTCTGTGAAAACAAGAATTTCTGTATTTTCAAATCAAACCAAATCAAAATGGCTATAAAGGGGTTGAAATGCCACCTAAAACACAGAGTGTAAGCAAAGAAAAAGGAAGATCCTGCTGAAATTGTGAGTCTGTTATTTTTCAAATGTTCAGATATATGATGAAGATGACATAACCAAGTGTGGTTTTGTTTATCATTTGCTGATGTCTTGTGCCTTACACTAATGGCACAACAGAAGTGCCAGAAGTTCTGAGATCAGATTAGAAGAGTTCCTATATCCTCTGGAAAAGGAAGAGTCATAATAAAAGGTCTGGATGATTTATGAAATCGAAGCCATAGAGCTTGACAAAAAGGCTTCACTTACATTTATCAATATATGTACTAAAGTGGAAAAGGCTGGGTACTAACTGCTTTAAAAGTCCTTTAACTACACAGTTTTGGCTACTTTTAAATACATGCAATGGCTAGTAGCTGTAGAAAGATAGGGCCTAAAAAAATTTGTAACAACTTTTGCCAAAGGCTATGACTAGCGAACCGCCAAGGAACCCTCAAATTTCAAATACTGGAAGGCCGCCATACGGTCTTCCAATACAGAACGCGACGCAAGGCGTCCTTTAATATCGGAATACTTGGGACCAAAGCATTGACTACACTAGCCATAAGAGTAAAACTAACCCTAAACGTCTGAAACCTTCCCGCTGAAGATCTCCCAACCGGGGACTTGTTTCTTAGTGTTTTCCGCCGTACGTGCAGCCTATTCGCAGTGAGGAATAAAGCGGTTCATTCATGGCAAGTGCAGCCTTCTTCTGCGCATACTTTTTCATTCATTCATTCGATTTATACGAGGCCTATATTGCACCTCTTTAAGGCTACTACCCCAGTTTAAATAATTGTAATTATTTATACTGTGCTACTACTCAGAAGACTGCTCCCAACCACAGCGGGGCTGTAGAGAGAGCAATCTTAAGATGAGAATAGATTTGCCTTCTCCTTGTGTTTCATGGACTCTCAAGTTTTGGCATAATGCATTGTATGTTTTTGTTACATATCATACAGCTTCTTAGAATTTTCTAAGTCATTACAGTTAAGAAACCTTGATTAACATAAAATAAACTGTCCGCAAAAAATTAGCCACGTTCTGAATTCACGCGATACGTGTCACGTGACAGGCCGCTAGTTTCATAGAGGTTTGGCTAGTGTATACATGTATGGACGATCTGGTAAGTAAGTTAGTAATCTTTTATTAGCACGAGACAAACGACGTTCCTACTTTACAACAATGAAACATACAGTAACGAAAAGCAGCACAATAGGAAAACAACAGATGCAATATTGTAAACAGTTTCAGAATGTCTGAGTTATATATTGTTGTTAGCCAGTAATTTTTATTTTTGTTAAATTTACTCTCCTTTTTTCAAAAAGTTTATTATTATCTTCTTATTACTTCTATGTTTTATATTTTTTCTTTACTTGTTCACCAATGTGCGGTTCGCTTTTGGTTTTTCAATAAAGAATATTATTAATAATAATATATCTATAGGCCTAGATATGATCTGGGGAACAGACTTTACTCAGGTCCAGGGTGTGAATATTATTGTCAGAGGTTTGGGGGTTCAACCCGGCCCTTTCTTATGACTCCCACAGTTAAGACTTCATTGCACACACCAGAGGGTAGTTTCCAACCAGTGTTGTATACAAGACAGTTGAATTCCGAGACCAAGACGAGACCAAGACAGTTGAATTCCGAGACCAAGACGAGACCAAGACAGTTGAATTCCGAGACCAAGACGAGACCAAGACAGTTGAATTCCGAGACCAAGACGAGACCAAGACAGTTGAATTCCGAGACCAAGACGAGACCAAGACAGTTGAATTCCGAGACCAAGACGAGACCAAGACAGTTCAATTCCGAGACCAAGACGAGACCAAGACAGTTCAATTCCGAGACCAAGACGAGACCAAGACAGTTCAATTCCGAGACCAAGACACTTGAGTTCCAAAACAGAGATCGAGACCAAGACACGAGGTCCAAGACAGTACAAGGCATTTTCGGCATTTATTACAGTGTATCACAGAATAAACCAGTCTTGTTGTCAAGACCTTAAACCTCAAGACCAAGACCAAGACCAAGACCTTGAACCTCAAGACCAAGACCAAGACCAAGACCTTGAACCTCGAGACCAAGACCAAGACCAAGACTTTGAACCTCGAGACCAAGACCAAGACCAAGACCTTGAACCTCAAGACCAAGACCAAGACCAAGACCCAAAAAATCGAAATCAGGTCAAGACTTCTAAAAATTGTAAAGTCGGAATATTCGCTATTTTAATGAAAACACGAGTCTTTTATTTTATTCAAGCAAATTAACTTTAAATGCAAACTGCAGAGAAATCCGAATTTGTATTCAAAAGTCCTTCATGCAAAATCTTATACCAAATGCCTTTTGTATTTTATAAAAACCAATTCGCTCAGAATTTTCTGACCAAGACGTGCCTGGTGGGCTTCATAAAAATTCCGCCATGTGAAAAAATACGTTCTACAGGTGCTGAAGTCGCTGACACACAGAGAGTAGCTTTTCAAGCACTGGATGTAAATGTACAGATAGTGAGTCCTTTTGAAATCTTCCCATGCGTCTGATACAGAATAACTGTTGATGCTGCCAATGGGTTTTCCTGACCAACAAGACTTGTATCCATCCATAGATATTGGTCGTATGATGCAAGCAGGCTTGATACAGAATTCTTGAGTTCTGTTAAATGACTGTTCATATTAACAGCCGGTCTTGGTCTTGGTCTTGCGAGACCAAGACCAAGACTTTGAACCTCAAGACCAAGACCAAGACCAAGACCTTGAACCTCAAGACCAAGACCAAGACCAAGACCTTGAACCTCAAGACCAAGACCAAGACCAAGACTTTTAAAAACGAACTCGAGTGCACTCGAGACCAAGACCTTGGTCTCGAGGACAACAAGACTGGAATAAACGACACAAAATCATATAGCAGTTTCCCAGCCATTCTTAAATACCATTACATTTTATGAATACAAGATCCTCAAGCATAGTGTCACCCATGGGCGTCCGAAGAAATTTTTTAAGGGGGTGAAAAAATTTTTAGGGGAACAACAAAATTTGGGGAGGGCAAAATGACGTTGTGTAAAGAAAAAAATGTGCATAGAAAAAAATTAAAGATAAATAATTACCAAGGACTTTACCTAAATAATTGTTTTTCCCATTGAAAATCGTGTGGGACTGTTGTAATAACTAATAATCATAATAATCAAAAGATTTTATTTTTATAAAATATTTGCAAAATCCAGGGAGCGCAAATGCGCCCCCTTGTGCCTTCCTCCGGACGCCCATGGTGTCACCTAGATGAGGACGCATCAGAAGTCCACTATGAATGAAAACTCTTTCTACAGAAGTTGAAGTTGCAGGTACGCTGAATGTTTTTTCAATAAGAGACGGAACAAGACTTCTGTTTCAACACAGTTTCTATAGAAATTCGAGAAATTAACGCGAGACCAAGACAATAGGTTCCCAAGACCGAGACTGATCAGAGCACTAAAAAACCTATAGATCTCGAGATCGAGACTGAGTCTCGAGACCACGCAACTCTGTGACTACATTGTGTATATATTTTACCAGTTTCTTTCAGTGTGATTCTCCTTACAGATTTCATTTTAGTTATAGTTACAGTTATAGTTAATGATTTTTCATTTTAGTTATAGTTACAGTTATAGTTAGAATTATTTTTTAGTTATAGTTATAGTTATAGTTAGGCCTACTGGACTTTTATTTTAGTTAATTTTAGTTAGTACATAGTTACAACTGGCCTCAATGACGCTCCGCCTGGTCCCTATGGGGTCATCGATTAATTATGTTAACAAATTTTAGGCAGTTTTTGATCTCCTCCTCCTTGTCAACAACAGTTACTGTTGTCAAACATAAAGGACTTCCTAAAAAATTATGTGAAAGAAAATGACCCCACCCAGAAAATTTCTATGACTCTAACAAATGCAAAAAAACTGAAATTGCCGAAAAACAAATGTTATTCAGATTTGAATTTGATGATGGCAACAGTAGGCCTACATTTGTCACAGATATTTAATGGATTTTTTCCATTCAAAAATACAATCTCGTTTTCTTTTAATAGCACATGTAGGCCTATTCAATTCGATTTTTATTATGAACATTTCTAATTTGAACATGATCATCGAACATGGTAACTTTTACTAATATTCCTTTTAACACAGAAAATTAAAATTAAAACAAGTTTCTCATTGTTTAGTATTAACAATCGAAAGAAAAATTATCTTTCCATCAAAAAGAAACTCGAAATACTATAGATTTTCGAAAAGAACCCAGGATATTCGCAAAGAGAATATGCAGCATAGGCCTATATTTTCTCATTTTATCTGGGAACAATAAACAGGATAATTTAAAACAATATTATTAAAATATCGATATATATATTGCACTTTTTATTTCATTAACGAAAATAGCGATGAATTTTCGTTAGTGTTATTTTCGTTATAGTTATAGTTAGGCCTATAGTTAATTATATTTTTTAGTTACAGTTATAGTTATCGTTAACGAAATCATTTTTTGTTCGTTAACGAACATTTTCGTTATCGTTAACGTTAACGAGAATCACACTGGTTTCTTTCACAATTCACTTTGTGGGTTACTAATAAAGTAATGGCTTGGTTTATTGTGAGGTTTGTAACCATGCGAATTGTATACAAATGATTATTATATTTCGTGATGTCATCACTTTAAGCAGTTTAAGGCTTTAAGCTTTCTATTACATTTGCGAATTTTTCTCATTTTGCAAAATACTGGTAAAATATTCAACTCCACACGGATCAAAATTGTCAAAGTCTAACCCCCTCAGTTTTTTTCTACAATTCTCACAATGCTCGAGTCTACAAATAGAAACAGGTTAGATCTTTGAACAAGCATTAAGGCTAGCATAATTATCCCAAGCTTTATAGTTTTAGGCCTAATTGTTGCAAAAGAAGATAAAAATCGCAGTTAGCTAAAAATTCAGATATCATATATAGTTTATCTATTAGTTAGGCCTACATCTAGGCCTACTTTTAAAATAGGGACCTGCGAAGCTTCGATACGTATTCGATTCGAAAACGAATCAGGCGGCGGTATTCGAATAATTCGATTCCATTCAAAAATCGGAAAATGATGTCATGATTCGAAAAATTTCGATTCTTTTTCTGGAAAATGATTAGCCCTTGACGCACTTTGTTGTAAACTAATTGTTTTAATTTTTTCTGCGCGTGGATTAGTTGTTGAATTTCTACGTGCAACATGGCACGCGACGAGAGCAAACTTTCGGCAAAAGGAATTGATTGGACACCAATACAACAGTGGATTGGAAAGGAAATTTCGTGAAGTAGGCCCTACCTCTGATTTAGTTCTATAAACTGTACATTTCTCAGGATTCTTACCTTCACTTAGATTTCAAGCCCTAAAAATGGTTGCACTGTTTCCAAGCGGTTCCGGTCCACTATTCCGGGGGTCCGCTATTCCGGGGGTCCGCTATTCCGGGGATCCGCCGGAATATACATACATACAAGATACATACATGCATACACACATACATACATGCATACAAACATGCACACATACATACAAACATGCATACATACATCCATGCATGCATGCATGTATGAATGTATGCGTGTATGTATGTATACATACAAACATGTATGTATGCATGTATGTATATATACATACATGTATGTATGCATGTATGTATATATGTATACATGTATGTAAGCATGTATGTATGTATGTATGTATGAATGTTTGTATGCATGTATGTATGTATGTATGTATGCATGCATGTATGTTTTATGTATGTATACTCCGGCCGATCCCCGGAATAGCGGACCCCCGGAATAGCGGACCCCCGGAATAGTGGGCCGGTACCTTCCAAGCACCAATATTTGTGAACAGTCCTTCTCAGAGATGAAACTAACAAAATGCAAAAACGGATGCAGACTAACAGATGACAATTGAACTTCGAATTGCCACTTCGAACATTCCGGATTTGTGTCGTGAAAAGAAGTATCAGATCTCACCTTAATTATTATACTATATTAAATATTACACCCATGGGCGGCGATCATGGGTGGGACGAGGGGGACAAGTCCCCCACCTTTAAGAGTGGGGGGACACACCATACATTTGTCCCCCACCTTTTGAAGAAACACCAAAAAGGCCAAGAAATGTAATTGCGTGTGAGGGTTTTCGCTGCCTTTTTGAACAGATGAGGTAAAAAAGTCATCAACTTTTTTAGGAGATGAATTGGACAGTTTAGACATTTTAGAAGAATTTGTAGTAAAAATTTTCTTCGGTGACCATGGCCGACTTTGTCCCCCCACCTCTCAGACAAGATCGCCGCCACTGTGTAGAGGAGCTACATACATTCGCCGAATGCAAGAATTAGTAAAGAAATGGGTGGATGGATAGATGAATTAATGAATAAACGACCGAGTAACTGAATGACTGAATTGACTGACTGCATGCATAAATGAGTTAACGAACGGACGGAAGAAAGGAAAGACGAATCAACAGATAAAAGAATGAACGAATGATTGAACGAATGTAGTGAAGGGAAGGAAGACAGATGGATTAATAACTGGATGGATAGAGGAATAAGTGGACAAATAAATGAATAACTTTTTCGTTTCCATTTGTTGTACACCAGTGAATGAAAACATTTGCTAAATTTTATCCAGAATCTTTGTCAGAAGAATACCAGTCACTCTGTTTTCTTCAGCACTGAAAGCCACCAGCGTCTCGACAGAAAAATAGAATTCAGTCTGCTTTTATATACTGTTAATCGATTACTTCTAAGTATAAGAACGTTGCTTCACAGGCATATAAAGAAGAACTTCTGAGTCAGCGTCTATGTCTCGTTTAGTTTCTGAGTTGCGGTTCTGCTCTTGCGGCTGTTTTTCGTTGATGACTTGTGATTTGATTCCACATCCTTCTTTTCTTCCTTCTAGTCCTTCTATCAACCTCCTTCTCATCCCTCGGCTCATTCCAGGGCAAAAAATTACAATAAACAACAACAAAATGAAAATAAACAACAAAAAACAACACAAATAATAAAAATAATAATAAAAAAAATAATAAAGATAATAAACAATAAAAACGACAATAAACAAAAAAAAACGAAAATAAATAACAAAAAACAATACAAATAATAAGAATTTAAAAAAAATAATAAACAAAAAAGACAATAAACAAAAAAAGAAAATAAAAAAACAAAAACAATAAAAATAATAATAATAAAATAATAAATATAATAAACAAAAAAATTACAAAAAAACAACAAAAACCTACAATATGTGGGCTTACGGGATTTTAAGCCACGCCAGAGGCCCCTGCCTTAATGAGCTTACGGGATTTTAATCCGCGCCAGAGGCCCAGCCAGCAGTACTACTATTAAAAAAAACAATAAAAAATAAACGAAAAAAAACGAAAATAAACAACAAAAAACAACACAAATAATAAAAATTTAAAAAAACAATAAAAATAATAATAAATATTTTAAAGATAATAAACAAAAAAATTACAAAAAAATTACAAAAATAAAATAAACAAAAAACCAATAAACAAAATAATAAACAATAAAACAAATAAAACAAAAACACAGACAATACAGAGCTACAGTGCAACCGAGTCCACCACATCGCCCCTCACACCAAAAAGTCACCGCGAAATCCACAAGCACCTAATGAAAAAAAAACAGTAAAATAACGAAGGTTATTATTACACATTACAACAGATAAATAGTAACATAAAATTAAGAAAAACGCAAATCTTTTTTTGGGGCGGCCCTGTTGGTCGGCATCGCACTGAAATACATAAAGAAGCTTTTTGTTCCAGTCTTCAATCAACCAGGTCAGCAATCGTGCTTAGCTGCTTTGGGGAGATAAAGGGAGTGTGAATAAGATTTTAACTGTCTTATCCTTGTACTCCAATTCAGAATCAAACTGCAAACCTTTAATTGCTATAGAAGATTTTAAATTATACATTTAAAATAAAAATATCTTTTTTAAAGCACACAGTGCTTTGAAAACAGAGTATCCAAATAATCCAAGTACCGGTAAGTCTATCGATCATCACAGTGACACTTAGAGCTCTTGGCAGGCATGGAGAAAGTAGGCAACATTGAGTTGAGTTATTATTCAGATGGGCAACCATCCGTGGAATACCAACTGATGCCCATGCCACCCCTAACCCGATTGCACCTCATCTGAAATATATCTCAATCTCGATCCACTCTCCTAGTCATTTTTATTAAGGTCTCTACAAAGTGTGCCACCTTTCTCATTAAATAACTATTGCTAATATCTTTTGACGGTAACACTTGGTTTTACAGTTGGATTTACTATGTTGCATATTTCAACGTCACACATGAAATTCTACTGTTGAAACATATGAAGTTTAAATTTACTTTCAAAACGATGTTGGCAATGAGGTATTTGGCTCAGACTTAAGATCCTGTGTTCCACCACAGGTGACAAACACAGTGGCCACAGAAACTAAATTCCACAGCTTAATTTTTGTTAATTACCTGTTTCTGGAAAACAGGCTGTAACCTGAGAAAAAGGTAGTAAACTCAAAAACTTGTGTTTCAAGATACTTAATATGGCATCTGCTAAGGACCTCTGAAATGTGTACTGCATTAATTAAACAGTTGGATCAATTTAGGATCAGGAGCCAGTGCTGATTAATCTATCAATACAATATAACCACAATACGGTAATTAGGTGCCCCTCTGAGCAGTAATTAGTTAATGAGCAAAACTGCAGTGTCAGCCACACTTACATTGCAAAATGTTGGTTTTCTCCAAACAATCATTATTGTTTTTTTCTGAGTTTTTTTCTGGAGGTTTCATCTCTGGATAGATGACATGAGGAATGAGAGTTAGCACCTGGGGAACCAGTTGTAGCATCATTCAGAAAACTTTGACAAGACAGTTGTCTGAACTTCAAGATTAAGGCAGAGTTGGTTCGGTGCCTGTGGCGGCTTCCTCGTCGGTCGAAGTTCAGACTGAAGAGTCTAGCCTTGGCTCAGAGCCAATGGTGGTTTCGTCCATTGGAACACAGACTGAAGAGCCCTGGCTTAGGACAGCGATGATAGCAGCAGTAGTACGAAGAGCCCGTAAGACCGGTTTTGACCTTATCCTTCCACAATTTCAGCAATTGGTGCGCGGGCAGCTTCCGGAATTTGATGAAGTGTTAATTGATTGTCTCATATTTGGGCTTTCAGCCATATGGGCCCACGAAGGAAAGCAAGGTGAAATCGACCGTCAGACGATCATGCGGAGTGGAGGTTCTGTGCCTATGACTGGTGCAACAGTGTTAGACCCCATCATAAGAAGTTGACATTTCATCTCGGTCCAGAACAGATGAAGGGACCTTCTCTTTTGTTTGGTGTCGGGGAAAGTTGTGGCGATCCGCCATTTTTGTTTTTGGAGGCTCTACAGCCACTGCTGAAATCAAAGCACACCAAGTCCCATTTAAAATAGAAAATGTCTAGCACCAGTAACTAGTTATAAATTTACTGCAAAACATTATTTTCGTTTATTCTCTAAACCTTGAATAAAAATTCACTTTCTCTGCACCGAATAGAGAAACATAAAAAAGACTAAGAATAAAGGCTGACAAAAGACGAGACAGAGATGACAATGACCAAAAATAAAGAACGGACTGTAGTGAAAGAAATGTGCTTCAAACGACCGACCATAAGAGCTACAAGCACAAACTTCACCATTAAAAGCCGAACAGTACAGTTCAAGATTCACAATAGACTAGTTCTGTAATGTGAACAAGTACAGTTCAATTAAGAGTCATGGTAGTCTAGTACTGTGTGAAGAGTGGACTGCAAATAGACATAACATATTAAAAATCCAGCTCAATCAAAGATGCTTTCCTCCACTTGTTTCTCCATATCAAGCCATGACTGCAAAGAAAAATATAGAATAAAGGGCAAACCTAATACTAACTGTCACCTCCCTAGAGGCTTTTCCATGGCTTTTTAAAGGCACTAAAGCACACAAGCATGCCATCCAACATTGAAGAAAATATGGAGCTATTTTTGTCATGGTTTCAATATCATAATATAAGGAGTGCTTTTTTAGCTATGCCACCGGGTTTCTTCTACAGGACGTGTGCCATCCATAACTTGCTGTACTGATACACCGACCAAACTGAGCCAAAAACTACCTTCAACTGCCTATTAACTTTTAATCTCGCACCTAATTGTAAAAATAAACCCCGCATTTCTTCAGCACAAAAATGTCATAAGAACTACCTTATACATAAACTTGTATACACTTGATGTAGAAGAAAATTCAGGCAAGAAACTAAGCAAGTCACACAGACAGACATATATGAGCGGACTGAACATATAAAAGAATGAGCTTCCTCTAGCGGAAAATCATCGAAAATCGGTTACTAAAGAAGTAGAAATTTCGATAAAAAGTTGGACTTACGTATATTATTGCTATTGTACCCATAAATTTTCTCTCCCGCAGCTGCTATTACCAGGATTACGGTTGATTTTAATTTCTTGTCATCGGCGATGTTCGACATTTTCTTGTCGACAAGATGTCTCCTCTTCCAAGTCGCCTCGTTTCCAAGGAACATAAACAGTTGGTCAAAATGACGTCACAGTAGTATGGTATAAATAGCAAGATTACGTTAAAAAAATTAAATTTACGTCATCCGTATTATCGTTTATGCGCTAAGTGAGTAAGTAATTTAGCGGCCATGATACAGAAAAGCCTGCGTTCGACGAGTAACACAATTCCACTTCTCATGAGCTCACTGCAATTGTTATTGTAGCTTAATAAATTGTTATTGAACATAATATAGCGTCGCTGCAAGAGCAAAACAAACCGCAATTGCTCTCCCGCAGCTGCTATTACCAGTGCTATTATCTGTGCTAGCTTATGTGATGTCAAAATATAAAAAACTGGACTGTTACCCAGGGCTGTAGTGGTAAAATTTGAGGTGAGTATACGCTACCGGTGACCAGCGGCGTAACAAAAAATTTGAAGACCTTTTTTAAGGAAAAATTTCAGACTTTTCACCAATTCTCAGAAAATTTTCAGACTTTTTACGATTTTGTCTCTGAAAAAGTTGATGACCTTTTTTTTTTTTTTTTTTTTTAGTCATTCGCCCTAAAAACCTTTAAAAACCTCTCTTTTTGAAAAATTTTCGTTCCCAGAGGTGAGTATACGCTGTATACCCGCGTATACCCTCGTCTACAGCCATGAGTATACGCTCTCAAATTTCTCTTGAGGTAATATACGCTGTATACCCGCGTATACGCTCGACTACAGCCCTGCTGTTACCACAGTATAAATAATTACACAGTACGTCGAGTCCCGACTGCTGCCATGGGCGGCGATCATGGGGGGGGGGTCGAGGGGGACAAGTCCCCCACCTTTAACAGTGGGGGGGACACGCCATGCATTGGTCCCCCACATTTTGAATAAACACCAAGAAAAGGTTAGAAAATGTTAGCGCGCGTGAGGGCGAAAAAATTTTTTGACCTTTTTTTGACCAGACAAGTAAAAAAAGTAAACTTTGTAAAGTGTTTAATCTAGATACGTTTGGCCCCCCGCCCACAGGCCCGTGTTAAGGGGCCTCGAGGCCCTGGAGCACTCTGTGATGTTGGGGTCCCTTCCCTCCTCCTCCCTTCCCTTTCTCCTCCCCATCCCTACCTCTCCCTCCCCTCCCTCTTTTCCCTAATTTAGTAATAGTCAAATCTGCTCAGACTCCAATCAACAACAAATTCAACAATAATAATAGTGAGCACATTAATTTTACTCACGCATGAATTCGCATCATTACAGAGCAACAGCTCAGTGTAAAAGTAAGTAATTGTAATTGAGAATTTATATAGCGCCTCTCTAATCAGAGGTGCTCCCGACCCGGGTCAGTGTCTTCACTGACAAAGAGAAATGTTTTAAGGCGCTTGCGGAACTGGACAGGAGAGAGAGAGAGAGAGAGAGAGAGAGAGAGAGAGAGAGAGAGAGAGAGAGACAGACAGACAGACAGACAGACAGACAGACAGACAGACAGACAGACAGACAGACAGACAGACAGACAGACAGACAGACAGACAGACAGACAGACAGACAGAAGGTCAATTCTAAGGGCTTGAGGCAAACGGTTCCAGCTGGAGGGGCCCACAACCGCAAAGCTACGACACTGGGCCGTAGCAGTGCGCATCCGAGGAACAACAAAGTGGCCATGCACGGGCAGATGATCGGAGAGAGACCCGACCACGCAAATTGGAAACCGGGGTGCAGTAAGCCCCGAGATACAGAGAAAATTACAGGAAATGGCTTGTCAAATTATTTTACACTAGTCAGTGTCAGTGGTCACATTGGCTTTTTCATCATCAAGCTGTCAACAAACGCGCAAACGGTTTATGCATACAGGCAGCAGGTTAGCCTACAGCGACCCTATCATTGCATCACAGTGATCATATTAGCACCTTCAGTTCAACTCACATTATAAGACTCACAACTAACTAGTTCAAACTGTAGGCTCAAATTGTGTCAACAGAATTGAATGAATCAGATAAATAGCAAGTTATAAGAAATGCAAAACACTAAAATTTATTTATAGCTTTTATTCAATACTTTAAGTCTAAGTTGTAATGACTAAAACTACAGCAAAGTTACCGTAGTTAGTTAGTTACGCACAAGTCGGCAAAACATGTCAACAAGATGATGACGTAATCACAGTGATAATTAAAATCATTAGGCTACTATTAGGCCTACTCAAGGCTGAGTGCAGAACAGTGGCGTACGGAGCTGAAGTGCCGCCCGGGGCGAGGGCCCAAAGTGCCGCCCTTGCATGGCCACTTAATTTTCAATATGCTATTTTCTGTAAGATACTGCATGACGATCGTAATACCGTACATATACAATTTTATTGTATAGGGGCCTACAGTTCATAGCTTTTCTGAATTTTTAACTTTTCACCGTACTTTGTAATTATCAGTTTATCCGTTTTAGCTATAGGCCTACACGGTCAACTTTCTGAAATCTATTTTATCACATGATAAAACATTTTAGTGCATTACTTGCGACTTTCGCTGACCCGCTGTGTTTTGTACAGTACAGTACAATACATAGCTACATACAAATTAGAAGAACTTCTCTCACAGCTAGCAATACTGACACACATTGTTAAAAATATGCGTAGGTCCAGTGCAATGGTAAAGATTGGGAGATACAAATACTATGCGTATCTCCACTTCACACTCAATTGTAAAACTTCCAATGTATTTTATTTACTAATAATAATAATATAATATGCTCATATTTTAGTATACATTGCAAAACAACTGCAGTCTGCGCATTATTGCAAAAACGCCAAAGGAAAAAAATTAATAGCAAGTAACCGAAATTTGAAAATAACTGAATAATATTACTAAACTCTGTTGAAAGGATAAGTGGTCATTTCAAATGACAAAATCATGCATTCAATTTCTGTCAAAACCAGATAAATTTTAAAATTAATTTTAAAAAGAGTACTAAACTAAGTGGTGAAAGGCTGTGGTGGTGATACTGATAGTTTGTGATTAATTTATACTAAGTCACTAATTCGTGTAGATACCTATACATATAGGCCTATAGGCGTCTATATAGGCCTATTATTACGAAGGGCGGCATAACAAGAATATGCTTTAAAGTACACTATGCTGTACGTAGTCTGTTACTCTGGTTACAGTTTACTAGATAAATGCGTTTCATTTTCATTTTCCGCAATTCTGTTTAGTGTTTAACGTAGACCTCTTAGAATGATGCCGCCCCTAACGATCAACAGAAGCCAAGCCGACTTGACCAAAGTGACGGTTTCTTTCCTTCCCTATTTCTCTCTTCCTTCTCTTCTGCTTTTTCATTTTTATCTAAAGTTCACTTTTTTATTTTTCTTCAACCCCATTTTGTCGCCCCTGCAAAAGTGCCGCCCGGGGCGACTCGCCCCCTCTGCCCCCCCTTCGGTACGCCACTGGTGCAGAATAATGTGACTTGTCGGCGCATTTTAATCAAAATGAATTCCATTTTTTTTAGCAAAAGTGAATTCAAATTGCATTTGGAGACGCAGAAGAAACGACTCATATTTGGGGGCCCCTTGGTCGTCGGGGGCCCTGGAGCACGTGCTCTGTGTGCTCCAATGGTTAACCCGGGCCGGCCCCCCGAAGATTTTTGTTAGACGAATTGGTAAAAAAATCATAAAATGTATTAATGACTTTAAAAAAATCAACTTTTTTTGTAAAAAACATGCCGAAATTCTGAAATTCTCAGAGCGAAATTCTGAAATTCTCAGAGGTTTTTCCGATCGCCCTTCGGCCGCTGAAAAATGTCCCCCTCACCTGTCAAAGACGATCGCCGCCACTGACTACACACCTAGCAAATGAATACATTGTACAGACTAACAGCTTTATGTATTTTTTAAAACTGAAGAAACTTGAAACATATTTTGTTTTTATTGTAGTGTAGTACTGTAGGTATTATGTTTTCATCAAGAAAATAATTTTCATTTACTTTAAACTTGAAGTTTAACCGTAAATTTTTTTAGTTTGAATAAAATTAATACTGCATCTCATTTTCTGGGGCAAATTAATCTGCAAAAATTAGCCTGCCCTTAAAATCTTAGGGTGGTCCTCTGTTAAAAGAAGTTGCCCATGCCTGGCTTAGATGTAGGGGAGAGTTTCTCCGATTGGACCGGTGCCTCAATTGGACCACGGCCTATTTACCCCCTAGATACATATATAGCCTCGTTTTTAATTGTTGTATTCTTGCGCACTTGAATATTGATCGTGTTGACACAGGCAGTTTGACGGAAAACTATATATTTTTAAAATTGCGGTTAAAAGTCTTTTTCATGTGGTGCTGATCTAATTTTAGACGTACCTGACAACGAGTGTACACATTTTAGGTAAGCTTTTAAAAATGAAATCAAGTTTGTTTTAGCTATAGCCGGGTTTCATGTTTGAGCGACAATAAGTGATTTTACGCTAAGACTGATGAGCGTTGAACTATCGCAGTGTAAACAGAAGTAGTCCATGTTGCCTGAAATGGACCACATTCAGTGTCCTCAATTGGACCGATAATATCGCGTGGTCCATTTAAGGACACCGGCACTTGCAATGTTATATTTTGTTTCTTTAAATCAGCGGTTCCAAAACTTTTCTGGGTCGCGACCCACTTGTGAATATCTTGGCAGTCTCGATACCCACTGTGTAAAATTATGCATTGTGTACTAAAATTTGCTTCGTAAATTGGTATCGAAATATGTGGATTTACGTCGAAATTTGTGAAGGTGATTTTTACCACGTTTACAGTATTTTGACACTTAGCTAGAGACTTTTATTG
Source organism: Allolobophora icterica (assembly GCA_963556255.1). Lineage (NCBI taxonomy): Eukaryota > Metazoa > Annelida > Clitellata > Crassiclitellata > Lumbricidae > Allolobophora > Allolobophora icterica. The sequence goes on along the minus strand of OY744609.1, from coordinate 26,663,424 downwards.
TATGTTTGTAGACAATAAGTGTTTTTAAACGTTTCAAGTGTGTTTTTTTTGCAAATTATCTTTTAAAAACATCTTTAATATGATGTGTTCCATTCAGGGCAACTGGTCCAGTCAAGGCAACCATGTGGTCCAATTAAGGCAACAGGTTGCCTCGATTGGACCTATTACAGCTCAAGCTGTTTTAGTTATTTTTCATATTTACACGAATACTATCTGTTCCTTGCTTATTAACAACATACTTGACATATTAGCCCATCATGTGGCATAATTTCCTTTTAGAAATTCAGTAGCATTCATTCAGAAAACCTCAGTTTCCCTTAAGTGGTCCAATTACGGCAACTCTCCCCTAGGCTATGTAGGCTACACCAAAGTGCGGTTATGCAATTGGTGCAATAAAGAATATCTTACTTACTTAACTCATAAATTATTTGTGTTTTTGCTAATTCTGTTAATTAGCTTGATGTTTAGTTTAATTGATTTTAAACTGCAGAAAAGATTGATATATTGATACTGTGGTAGCCTACGCCTGTGAATATCACGTACGTAGGCCTACACATTACATGAATATGAAAACATGGATTTGGTACCCGCTGATTCGATTCGAGATTCGATTCGAATTAGAACCTTTACCAGCCGATTCGATTCGAGATTCGATTCGACGGAAAATGTGTGAATCGCAGCTCCCTATTTTAAAAGTACTTAACCACTATTTAATTACTTTAAAAGTTGGCCTATAGTCGCGGAACCGAGTTTGCTCAGATCTGAAGCAGCAGATCATCTGCTCAAAGGTGCACCGGAGTAACGGAGTCCTTTTACTCAACGACAGGCGACAGCGAACTACTTGTACTCGAACACAAACATCAGTTATCGGCAATGTAGGCCCTATACGGCAATCAGTAATGCAATAAGCTTATTGACAAGTAGAACGACGCTGCTAAATCTACGGCTGACTGCTCAGCAACCATGCAGTACTATTCTACTACGCGAAGATCTAGGAAACCCGTGTAGAACGATACAACTAACTCCAACCCACACAGTGGCGACACCAGCTATGCAACGTCAGCAGGTCGCGTCAGGGTCATGGGAGTTATTCAGCAGGTCGAAGAATTTAATGTTTGAGTTAGAGTTTATAGACTAGATGAAACGTTGAAAAGTCGTTTAGAACTTTAGATCTAATAATTGCACTAGTGGTGTTATGGGACAGATACTGATGTTTTGAATGTAAAAAAGATATTAAAAATTCACAATAATTTTACACAGCAGTAGGTCATAAGGCAGGTCAAGAGTAAAACAGGCAGGTCAAATGACCTACTGCGACTCATGGTATATATAGCGCCGCCACTGAACCCACATAGCGCTTCGGTCCGTATGTGTCGTCACTCTCTCGGTGTGTGTGTGTGTGTGTGTGTGTGTGTGTGTGTGTGTGTGTGTGTGTGTGTGTGTGTGTGTGTGTGTGTGTGTCTGTGTGTCGCTCATCGTAACTTACCTCTATTCATACCCAGGGAACGGTGGGAACCCATGGGATGCCAGCCTGAAGCCCAGTTGACCATGGGTTGACAGCGGGTCCGATTTGTCAAAAAATAAGCATGGGGTCGGAAATCTGTATAAATAATAATAATTTGCTAAGTCGCAACTAATTTTTTATTCGTTATTTTTTAAATGAAGTTAATGAAGTTCCGTGATACGTCAAGATTCTGCAATGACCAACAGTCGGCTACGATGCAAACATGACATCGTAAAAAATTAAAAATAGTTTTGGTTGCAGGAAGTACTAATAGGAACAATAAATTCTACACATAAGCCTGTCAGACGACACCCAACTCCACATATCCTTCTCCCCAAGCTCTTTTTTCACCTCCATCGCACAATTACAGAACGTGGCTAACCTATTCTTGCAGTGGATGTCATCCAATCTCTATACTCGCAGTGGATGTCATCCAATCCTCTCTATTCTCACAGTGGATGTCATCCAACCTCATCTCCCTTAACCCTTCCAAGACAGGATTCATCATCATAGGCCTTCCTGGTCAAATCAAGAAAATTCCTCACCCTTCCATAAACCCTTCGACTAACTCGTCGTCTTTCCACTCAAAACTGAAGTCTCACGCTTTCAAGTAGGCCCAGGGCCGGTTTAACCACTAGGCGAACTAGGCGGCCGCCTAGGGCGGCACATTTCTGGGGGCGGCAGAAAAGCTACACAAAGAAATATTTTTTAAACCATTGCCGCCGTTTTGCCAGTCCAGAGGCGTAGGCCTAGCCGCCTAGCCATACAAGGCGCTTAAGGTGCGTACGCACCCCCTGTCACATTCTGCTTTAGGGCCCGATTCTTTCATTTCCCTCCAAGCCCACAAATTTTAAATTTGGTTAATTGTTCCATCTGATGACATATTTAGCTGCTGCCTACGGTGTTCAAAAAGCCCGTGTACTGCGTGTATGTCTCAGCCTCTCTGCAGTCTGAACTAGTCTGTATGATGACTGATGCGGCCGGGATGCCTCATGATATCTGATACATGCCATATTGTATGTGTATTGTATATTGTATGTGTGGTATTTGTCTATACATGTACTAGGTTATCCTGATCATCCTGATGCGTCGGAGTAATTGACCTTGTTCGACCCCCCATGTCGAAGCGAACTGGGTGTTCGCTTCGACTGCACATGAGCTCATTTAGGTGTACAACCACGGCGCACTTTAACCTTATAATCTCAGCTCCAGCGCTAAGATATGCCCGAAATAGTATGCCTTGTTCGTCTCTCTCTCTCTCTCTCTCTCTCTCTCTCTCTCTCTCTCTCTCTCTCTCTCTCTCTCTCACTCACTCACTCACTCACTCACTCACTCTCTGTCTCTGTCTGTCTCTCTGTCTCTGTATCGTTTTATCTCGTTTTCTCTCGCTCTGTCTCTGTCGCAGTCTGTCTCTCTCAATGTCTCTCTACAAGGCTTGTGGCCTGTACACTCTACATTGTCTTATTGCATTATTCAAAGCTCTCTTGAAAAAAGAAACTAAGACTCAACTGATGGTAAGGAACTTCTAAATTGAGAGTACTGGTAGTAGTTCTTGTTGCTTTAATTTTCTAAGTAGTACAGACGGTATCTGCTTCTCGTTTCTACATTTGCTGAAGAGAAAGCGCGAAAAATCAAATTCTGAATTTACATTAGGCCTATATTTGTATAGACTTCGCACGTAGGTAGGACTAGGACTTGGTAAACGTAGCCACAGGAGTTACTAAGTGTTCAAATGAAACTGTGCACTGTATCATTAATTAATATTTACATTTAAAATTACCATTAAACGTGTTAGACCATATACAACATAGGCTGCATAGCTAATGCAGTTCCAGACTAGGCCTATATTACTTTAATTATGGCTAACTTTAAAATTTAAAATTTATCAAATGCCATATTTTTCTTTAATTTAGAAGCAATAATGATTCTTATATGATTACAATGAACGACGAATCGATGGTGCTAAATTAAAGATGCAGCATTCGGCTGCATTCCTGTGTGAGGGTTATATTAACTTGATTAATTTAATATTAATTAGGCCTATATATATATATATATATATATATATATATATATATATATATATATATATATATATATATATATATATATATATATATATATATATATATATATATATATATATATAGTTATCGCACTTGCCAGAGGCGCGGGCGACAGGTTCGCCTAGGGCGCCAAATACTCTGGCGCAGGCCCTGCATTAACCGAGTGTTTAGCTAGAGCATCCTTTTGTTACAAAGGTTGGAAATGCATGTAAACCTACACAGCAGACATAGGCGTAATTTGTGGGGGGGGGGGCGAGCCTATACACGAGGGGTACCGTATCTGAAATGAAATTTACTTATTATTTAAACATTTTTGACATGAACAATAAACACGACACCTGCGTCAAAGGTTTTGACTATTAATGAGATAAGTCAGTTAATTGCTAGCCTAGCCTATGCTTCTCTGAGCCCTCGACTTTTCAACCCTACTTTTTGGCAACATGCGACACGGTGAAAATCTCACATGTCAGGGAGACGAGAAGACAGGTTACAACGAATAAGGAAGTTGAAACAGACGAATCTTAAATATAGTTCGACCTGTATGAAGTTAAGAAGAGACAGAATGCACAGAAATGTTCAGTGAAGTCCAGACGCCTGCCTGAGAACCCAACACGGCTCTGGTGCTAAGCGTAACAGTTGACATCGCTCGTTGATTGGCTGCAATGCTTGTCGGTATGAGGAGTGAGCAAGGAACAGAGATTATCATCATCTTCATCGCCATCATCATCATCAGCAGGAGCAACAGCATCATCATCAGCAGCAGCAGCATCATTGTTATCATCATCGTCGTCGTCATCATCATCGGTATCGTCATCACCGTCATCTTCATCATCATCATCATCGTCATCAATATATATATATATCACCATTAACATCAACATCACCATCATCACCCCACCACTACCATCACCGTCATCATCATCATTACCATCATCACCTCATCATCATTATCATCATCATCATCATCATCATCATCATCATCATCATCATCATCATCATCATCATCACCATCATCATCATCATCATCATCATCATCATCATTATCCTCATCATCATCATCGTCATCATCATCATCATCATCATCACCACCACCACCACCATCTTAATCAATCATCATCATTGGTCGGCGTCATACCATTACCGTCATAATGTCATCATAGCTCTACCTCCTCGTGTTTATAACTCTCCTATATATCTAGATTGTTTTTCGTTCTACACTGAAAACTTTTCCCTTCCGGCCCGGTCGTTTATGGTTCTTTAAGCCCATGTTGACGGCTTCAAAATGCACCTCTGAACTTTGTAACGAGAGCATTGTCAAACTATAATAGGCGTATTGTATAGGCCTAATCGTCGTAATAACCATATTAAGCACAATCATCTCAATCGTCTCTATAGCCACCTTCTCAGTGGTAATTAGCTTAAATTAAATTAAAACTATGATCAGGCTGCAAATGAGATGGAGAGGAAGGGCTTACTTACAAATGCAATCGTAATCTCCAAACTTCTAAAGCGCCACTCGAAGGCCAAGCGCGGGGCACCAGCCTATTCACGAGCGCTGACTAATGTCTATAGCAATCCAGTGCCAGATTTAGATTTGGTCAGGCCCTAATTAAGCTATAAACCTTGGAGGCCCCTTGTTAAAAAATTACACAGAAGTTCTGACAAAACTTGGAAACATAGGCGTATACATGTATATGCCTTTAAATTATTTAGTAGTAATTAAGGCATGTAAAGTAAAAAATTTCAATTATTTCCAAATGAATGCATTTACAGATTACATATTTATGATTAAGAGTCCCCCGCAAAAAATTCTGAATTTTTACGAGACCCATGCGGATTGTGAGGCCCTATAGGCTATACCTTTTTTTTGCTTAGGCCTATGCCTAAATCGGGCACTGGTGAATAGTGAGCTTTCATATAGCCGATAGTATATTTACAGTAGGCCTACAGTTGCATTATATTCCCCGATGCTTTATAGAAAATTGGCTTAAAAGCTTTACCTGGGACTTTACATTGCATTTTAAGGCCAAACGTAGTGGGAGGGGTCATCAAAATGCGGACAAAGGGGAAGGAGGGTTATGACCAGTGCGGACGTCCGCATCTAAAATTTTAAATTTGATAGCCTAGTTTTTTAAACATCACCTTGTTTCAACCTTCCATGAAAGACGAAAAGGTCAGTGAAGTGATTGCCTAAAACCTCATGCATGGTAGGCCTATAACCTTTACTGCGAGGCTTTTATTACTGCACATCCTGCGATAAAACCTGAACTGTCACTTAAACGTGCACAGAAATTGTGGAATAATTGTAAAAATAATGATCAAAATTTGGCTTAGGCGTGCGGACGTCCGCAAGGGGTAGGGGTAAGGTAAAATGTGGACAAATGCGGACAAGGGGAGAGAGCGGTCCAAAGTGGGTCATATTTTGCGGACGTCCTTTATGGACGACCCATATTTCCGGTTAGCCAGTTGTTTCTTGTTGACATTTCCTATATTGGTAATCGTAGTCGTAATCTCCAAACTTCTAAAGCGTCACTCGAAGGCCAAGCGCAGGGCACCAGCCTATTCACGAGCGCTGCGTCAAATCGGAAGGGTTTTTCCAAAGAGTAGTCCAGAGTCCGGTTCCATGGGGGCAAGTCGAGAAGAGGCAGAGCAGCTGTTAAGGCGGGTGTCGTTTAGGGTAAGAATTGAAAGGCGGAAGATCGGACGAGTCTGGGTAGGAGTTCTTGAAAAGGCGAGACTTCAGTTTTGAGTGGAAAGCCCGAGGGGTGATAGAGTAGCACGAAGAGGATGATGGAGGACGGGTTGCAATGATGGAAGAACAGAGAATGTGCGGAACACGGGAGTTTCTTCGTGTTTCGCAATGTTTCCCAATACTCCTTAATGTTTCCCAATGTTTCTTTGTGTTTTCCAATGTTTCTTGGCGTTTCCCAATGCTTCTTAATGTTTCTTGAATGAATGAGTTAACGAACGGACGGAAGAAAGGAAAGACGAATCGACAGTTAAAATAATGAACGCATGATTGAACGAAAGTAGTGAAGGGATAAATAGGTAGATGAATGACTGGATGGATGGAGGAATAAGTGGATAATTAAATGAATAACTGCTTTTCGCTTCTGTTTGTTGTACACCAAGAATGAAAACAATTGCAAAATTTAATGCACAATCTTTATTAGATGAATATCACTTTCTATTTTCTTCAGCCTCCATTAATGTCCCGACTTCAGTCTGCACTTTCATAACTCTAAGAACTGCTGTGTCAGCGTCTGTTCATTGATGATATGATTCCACACCGACTCTTCCCGTCTGTCCTAATCTTCTATGCGCCTCCTAATCGCTCGCCAAGACCTTGAACCTCAACAAACGACCAATAAACAACCCATGACCAAATAAACCACATGACACCAAAAAAAAAAAAAACACACGACAAATAAAAACAAACTAACACTACAAAGCATTTAGATTTTGCATTTGTATTTAGTTTAACTTCAAAACAAACAACAACTCAAACAACAAACAACAAAGTAAACATAAAAGCAAACAACAAAACAGACACGAAAGCAAACAACAAACGACAAAGTAACAAAACAAACAACAAAACAAACAAGACAAAAACACAAAAACTACACAAAGGGCTTACGGGATTCTCATCCGCGCCAGGGGCCCCCCTGCCTTCACGAGCTTACGGGAGATTAATCCGCGCCAGAGGCTCAGCAGGGGTGTAGTTTTTGATTATTTTGCCTTGATCATTTTGTTGTCTATTTTGTTACTTTGTCGTTAGTTATTTACTCTCGTGTCCATTTTGTCATTCACTTTTGCGTTTACTTTGTCATTCATTGTTAGAGTTATTGCCTGTTTTGTCGTTAAACTAAGCACAAATACAAAATCTAAATACTTTAAAAAAAATATACAAATACACTACAGAAAACTAAAGACAAATAAAAAAACCAAACCCAAACCGAACCCAACACCCTACACACAATCCCTACGATACGGAGCCACAGAGCCCATCCTCCTGACGCAGGCAACTTCTGGCCAGAACATCCAAAGGAACCTATCGAAACACAGTAAATAATGAAGGTCATTATTATTACACGTTATGACAAAATAGTAACATGCAATGAAAGAAACAGTGAACATGGAACTGGAGGAGCTGTGCAGCAGGCAAACACAATTCCTGTATAGAGATTTTCGATCATTATTATTCTACACTTAGCTACATCATACACGGCCTGCTTCTGTCAATCTTCACTCACATCAGATAATAATAATAATAATAATAATATTCTTTATTATTTCAAATTGACAGATGCAGTAAAATTACATTGAAACATGAAAGTACAATCAAGATCTTAATTAAACACACGGTTTGACAGCCATGGAAGGTGCCGCCCTAGAGGGGGGTTACGGGAATCGATCCGCGAACCTAATGCTTTCCTGGCCATGAGTGTTACCATTACTCTATCCCCCTCCCCAAGTATCTCATTCCAGTGGTTTGATTTTGGGGTGCAGACACAATCCCCGGTCAGATAAAAATAAATCCATCTGTTTTCTAAGTTCAGTATGTTCAGTATGTATTGAAAGACCTCAGGAAATTTTACTCAACTGGCACTGCAACACGTGTCTTGTACACAACGTGAATATCAGCTTTCACAACATAAAATTATGAGGTGGCATGATATAATTCACAATTTGTATAGGGCCATAGAGTAGTGGTAACATCACTGGCGTGAAGAGCAAGCGGTAGCGGGATCGCTTCCCGCAACCTCCCCAAATTTAGGTCCACTCAGCCTTTCATTGAGATGGCGTGTTTGATAAAAATGAGATGTAGGACGTGATGGGTGCCTTGCATGGCTGCCGTGTACAGTTAAATTCGACTCCTGTAATAACTTGTGATCATCCGTTCATACTGATTTGTAATCATACTGCGTAATTGTCAGTTTGAAGATATTAAAAAACGAAGAAAGAAAGATTATTTATAGACAAGTTCAAAGTAGATTACAGTTTTTACAAGATACATTCATCTTAATGATCTTTAACCCTTTAAAGGGTAGAGGCAATATTATGTTTTCCTACTGGTCGATGTACTTAGAAGGCACAGGGTTAGGGTTAGTGCATGAATTAAACTACACAGCATGTGCATACAAACTATATATATATATATAATATATATATATATATATATATATATATTATAAAATGCATACGGCGACAAACTACAGATCACGGCAACGGCGGTCAAGCTTACAAGGTGGCTCTTTCATTAGGCGCAAATCACGTCGAAACCCACTCAACCGTAAAGGAGCTGGTGTTCCAGACAATATTCGTCTGTTATCAGTGGGAGTCCACATGCCGCAGCGCATAGATAAATATCGCAGGTGCCGGGCTTGCAGCACCCAGCTGAACAATAAACGGTCGAAGATTGCCTGTAGTGCGTGCGGTGTCGCTCTATGCATATACCCATGTTTCGCAGATTTTCATAAGTGAACTGCACTTGAAACACAACTAGGCCTGCCACTTAGTACGAAACCGTACTCTGTAATTTCCTATTGTTTTTACTAATGTTTCTTACATGATTGACAACAACACTGCTTTTTGGTTTCACTTGTTTCTAATTCGTTCATTTGGGCTTAGTGGGCAGTGGCGACAATGTTGCCACTACAAGTTTCGGCTTAGTGGGCAGTGGCGACAATGTTGCCACTACAAGTTTCTGCTTCATGGGTATAGGACACAATATTGCCACTTTTTTTAAAAGTCAACTTTTCCACATGACGAATATATTCCCTCTATATGGTTACTTAGCAGGCATATAATGTGTAATTATTATTGTTGTAACTGTTCAGGGCCATTATGCCCTTTAAAGGGTTAATCAAAATTTTAGATAAATATTAAGAAGTACCGGGTAAATGACAATTAAAATACATATCAAATGTACATCAATAACTCCCCATAATTTGCATTGTCAAAGTTACATTATAACAAGGTCAGGCAAAGATTCTAAATTTAATCAGCTATAGATCAAGTCTTGGATTCCATCCCTACACCAGAGCACTGTTTACACAACACATCTGCAGAATTTAAATTGTATTTGAAAATTTATACAGTGCCACTTAAAGAGCAAAACTAATCGCTGCTAGCTTGTATGATGTAAAATGTCATTCAGAACTGGAATTACAGTAGTTAGCAAAAATCAGAAACCTACCGTCTTTGGCATGGCGCTCCATGCCCTTTACCATCCTTCTCGTGTTCCAACTGATCGCTCTGCCTCTGGAGGTCCGAGCTCGCCGCCTCCAGTCCTGCCAATCGTGAGCTGAGATCGCTGATTTGCAGTCGGCATGTTTGCAACGCACAATGAATGACGGTGGAGGTGCTATGGACAAAGGACAACGAAGGCGACCTTCCATGGCTTTCCGATCTAGATGCCGAATGGGCGCGATGTGTAGACTTCGAAGTGGAGCATCTGGTTTTGAGTGTATTCGTATGTCCTTCCTTGACAGTAAAATCCACCATCCAGTGGCAGTGGTCAACCACTTCCTGTGCATTTCTTCTCAGGCCTTCGCGCATTGACTCGGTGAGTTCTTCTAGAATCCCCGTCTCTGCATTCACGTCCGACTGAGAGGATTCCTGCCAGTGTCGGGCATCTCTTCTAGGGCGGCCGTTAGCTTCTCCGTTGCTTCTGTATTCGTTTCGAGGCCTCTTGCCACCCTGTCTTCCATGTCTTCTGTCATCATTGCCCTCATCCTGGGGTTTCAGCCTTTCCATGACACCTCCATCCGTTTTCTCTCGCCTCTTACTAGGATCTGTGAGATCATCCCTGGACCGACGCATCTGTCGACCCGAATGCAACTCCGCCTGGATGTTTGAACCTGGTGGTTCACTGCTCCTGTCCCAATGGATTCCCTCTCTTTCGTACTGTCCACCATACCTAGGCCGTTGCTGCTGGGGCCAAGCTGACGAAGTGTTGTCTCTCGACTGTCGCCGGTGCAACTGCGAATCCTTTTTCCGCCGGTCGTTGTCTCCGTTTCTTCTGTTGCCCGTGTTGTCCATATTGTCCTGTCTCTTCAAATCATGCCCCGCTTGTTTCCATGAGTTGCTCCTGTTGTACTCTCTCTGAGGGCTATCGTCATGATCACGGCCAATTTGCAGGTTCTGGCTGTTCTGCTGGCTCTCTGTGTTCCTTCTCTGCAAATTCATTTCTGCAGCACTCCTCTTAAGCCAAACATTCTCAGGCTCCTGTCTTGGCAGATCGGACTTAACGGAGGGCTGTTCAATCTTGTTGTCTTGCCACTCTGTCCGAGATTTCTCTTTTGTAACACCACTTGTTGGATTTTTCCAGATATTAGCTTCCTCTATGGGCTGTTCAATTCTCCAGTCTTTTGAACTGGTCTCTTTGGGATGTTCGGCAAGCAGCGCAGTAGGTTCGTTAATGCACGGCTTGATCACTTCTGTGTCGTTCTCTCTGGCCAACTATTCTCCTGTGCCTCTTTATCCCGTTTAGTGTTCCAGCCTCGCCAGGCATTATTCTGTTTTTCATCACCAACTGACTCCATTTTCTTATTATGCCACATTCTGAGACTCATCCTTTTTAGCATCTCAACTGCTGTTATGCCAGACACTAAACGAACCTGTATTGACTGGGTCCATGGCATCGGTTGAACGCCATACGTTTGACATCTTCCTCTTTTTCCGTTTCTTTCTGCTGGGACCAAGGATTGTGTTTTTCTCGTTTTACATCTTTCTCTGCACTTGGACCAATCATCTTTTTACGCTCCTTTTCAGATTTCGAGTTTTTCCTTTCAACCAACACCCCTCCACAAATTGGTGCTACATCTTCCCCTCCCGGACCTCTCCCACTTGGCCCACTTCTGTAGAATTCGCTCTTTCCCACCTGTATTGACTGGGTCCATGGCATCGGTTGAACGCCATACGTTTGATATGTTGCTCTTTTTCTCCCACTTGGCCCACTTCTGTAGAATTCGCTCTTTCCCACCTGCTGGGACCAAGGATTGTGTTTTTCTCGTTTTACATCTTTCTCTGCACTTGGACCAATCATCTTTTTACGCTCCTTTTCAGATTTCGAGTTTGTCCTTTCAACCAACACCCCTCCACCAGTTGGTGCTACATCTTCTCTGCCCGGACCTCTCTCCCACTTGGCCCACTTCTGTAGAATTCGCTCTTTCCCCGACCCCGACCACCTATCATCAGGGAAACAGGGTTCCGCGCTGAGCAAACTTGCTATAGTCTTCGTATCTGTCCGGTTGAACTCAGCAGTTGTGATTTTCTCTCTTCTGCTCCCTTATTCTTCCTTCTTATCTTGATTCCATGAGTTGATTTTTTTTTATTTTTTTTTTTCTTCTTTTGTTTCTTTTTTTTTCTTTTTTTTTCTCTCTACAGTGAAGTGAGGCTATAATATAACGTTTATATTATGAGAAAGCCATTTCGCTATTTGTTACTAATTCATTTATGTTACATGGGTAACCCTATTTAGTGGGCATATAGCCCTTTTGGGTTACCATTTGTCGCCAAAACTTCCATGCCCTTTTTTTTGTACACTGATTTTTTTTGTTTTTTTTGGTTACAATAAATTCTTGATTGATTGATTGATTGATTGCAGGTAATGTCTTTGGTCTGATCTCTTCTCTCCTTTGCTGCATCTTCTTTCTATATGCTTTCTTCCATGACATAGCCCCAAGCTGGTTTCTGACCTGATTTTGAATCATCCTCAAAGAATAAACCGTCATCATCATCACTGCCGGCCGGAAAATCCTCTTTGACGAAGTCCTCCTGACAAAAAGCACAGCATCAACTTGTGAACAAGACAGTTATACAAAACATAAAGTTTACATTATACAAATAAAATTTCAAAACCACAGAGGCCAGTTCTCTGCAACATTCACAAAACTGCTTAAAAAATGAAAAATTGGTAAATTAGACATGAAGTGACCGAATTTTTATCCTTCTTTACTATTTATGGGATATAACATCAGCTTTTACTAAGTCACATCTCTGACAAGCTACTGGGAAGAGGGTACACACATTACTTAGATTATCAACAAATGGTAACTTTTTCAAATCAGCATACAGCGGTTAAACTGAACAACTTGGCTTTTGAGCCACAAGTAGAAAATCAACAGCAAAATTCTTCTCACATTTCCTGGTAGCTTCTCCTGTAACCTGGCCTACACTGATGGGCAAATCTGTTTTCTGGTCACATTGCTGGTGAAATGGACTAAAAACCCCAAAATCTGGCTGGGAACAGAATGGGGCTAAAATAACTGGCATACAACAGGTTAACACTGACCCAAAGTACACGTTACTTATCTCCACTAACCTTCTCCCGATTGGTCTGCAATTCTTCTCGACGAAGGTCATATTTCTTGCCATTGTGCCTGGACTGTTCAAGCAGCATATGTGGTGGACAAGCATGTCGAGAATCATGTCATCCTAAAATCAAGGCAACCAAATGACCACTTAAATCATTCTGAAATCAAGAGACACATGTGAAACTAACTACGATTAACATTTTAACGACGAGCTGCATTGGTTTCCCAGTTCCTTTTAGCACACTCTCGTCATTAAAATGTTAAGTGGATACCAACAGTTTTATCAGCCTATAACATTCGTCAAAATTGATGTCAACAAGCCAGTCGTCGACAGGAAGCAATACAATTTCAATTTTAAAGAACTAATTATAGTTCAAAGGGAATTCACATAAGATGAACTCCTGTCATCATCCCTAAAATTGCAATGATTAAACAATCAAATTATATTATAACCTATCGTGTAATATGAAATCAAAAGCCACTGTTATATACACCAAAAGTATCACACGATCAAAATTGCCTGGCTTACTAAAAGTCCATCTAATATACAACTAAGAAAAATAAATGACAACATATAAAGGCAAAAATATGTCTCTGTTAGGCTATTCATAAAACTGGGTTAGCGTCACACAATGTACAAAAATACTTACGAGATGAAGCTTTCTCTTGACCAGTTGAGATGTTCGTGGCTTGACTGCCTTTGTAGCTTGACTGGGCTTTTGAGGAAGTTGTGTTACTGGAATCTAAGTCCTGGCTTGCTGGACTTGTGTCCTCTTCTGCTGAAAGACTATCCACTTTTTCCAAGCTCTGGGTCCTCTCGTGGACTCTTTAAATCATCGTGTGTACACTTGGTTTCTTCAGTTTCTCTCTGTCCTGTAGCAGTCTGTTCCGACAGCCTTCACAACAACAGCACATCAGTAAGTGAATCTAATACAATGTAGCTGCAATTTCAAACAACAGTAACTACAAATCAACCATAGACAACGTTATCAGAAAGGTTAAGAATGCTACACAAGTGTCGACGTGCATATACATGCACAAGCATACATTTTCATACAGATTTGCATTTCCGTGTGACTTTGTGCACATTAAACATGTTTGTAACAATAATAATAATAATAATAATAATAATACATATGAAAATCCTACCTGTGTGTTTTTGAAACTTCTTTTCTTCCAACGTCATCAAAATTATCTTCACCATCAGATTCTCGACAAACAGGACTTCTAGATAGGTTGCTCGTCTCTTCATCCTTCCAATCAGAATCCTTTGTCTGAGCAAGTGATGGCGATGCCGAGTTCTCTTTCTTTAACTCGTGCAGATTTCCGTCTTGCACAGATTCCTGTTCACTTATTTTATCTGGCTCACTGTAATCACTCTCTTCTTCAACAGTTTCAAACTTGCCGTTTACTTTTTTTTTTCGGTCTGGTGTCCTGCAGCAAATGTTTTCATAATCAACTGTAATTTTACTTCTTTGTTCTTATATACCACTTCAAAAATTACTCTGTTTCGTGTGATTTTCTACATAAAGTCATCCATAAACATAACTGTTTGATCCCCAATTTCTCTGATCTCGGCCTGGTTAAAATCACGTCACATCGCCTTCAATTCTTCCATAATTTCTCAAAAACCTTTTCTCTGATTCAGATTTACACATTTTGCACATGCAGTCTCTTAGATACATCAAGAAATCCCATACATGCACCTGGGAACTGAAAGGGCATCCCACCCCATTTCTATAAACTACCAAATATTTTTTACACAAACAACACTCTTCAAGAAGCCCTACACTTCAACAGCATCTCCCTATTCTAACATATGATCTTCTTGTACCACGAGCCAGGACCTCTATGGCCAAAACTCGAGCCTTTTCTTGCATTGGTCCTGCTCTATGGAATCAACTTCCTCCATTGACACGTGCCTCTTTATTAGTTGGTGGCCCAAGTGCCTCGTTCCGCTGTCTTAAAACCTCTTTCTATTCACTGGGTCTTTCGCACTGGGAGCGCCTCTGATTAGCGTATACTGTGAGAGGCGCTTTATAAATGTTTAGATACAATACAATACAATACAATATATATGGCTCTCCAGAGATTTAGATGCACAAAACACAAGAAATATAAGCATCTACCATAGAATCCATGCATCACACAATACAAAGATGACAAAATGCACTCACGGATCATCCAACGGATGACGAATTCTCCAATCAAATGGTACAGGATAACCATTAAAAGGACGTGGTTGCATTCCACTGTTTTGCACGTGTTTCTCCCAGCCTCTAAAACACAACCAAACATATCACATTGGCAGCAGAACTGTTTACTGACAATACAGGCTACTCAAACATTTATGGACAGCAGCAA
The DNA here is from genome assembly GCA_963556255.1 of Allolobophora icterica. Taxonomy (NCBI): domain Eukaryota; kingdom Metazoa; phylum Annelida; class Clitellata; order Crassiclitellata; family Lumbricidae; genus Allolobophora; species Allolobophora icterica. Next base: position 26,648,170 of record OY744609.1, on the reverse strand, counting down.
ATGATATCACAGGCTACCATTTCCTGAGTATGGTCAGTACACAAACACAAACAAGAAACTTTTCAGCAAGAAGAGCTCATTACAGCACTGAGCAACATTCAGTAAACACAAAATTGTATTGTATTGTATTTATGCATTTATAAAGCGCCTCTCGGAGTACAACCTAATATTAATGGGCGGACATTTACCTCGTCGCCTCGGCTGCAAGGCGTCTGCCGCAGGTCATCGGCATCCCATCTGTTGCTGTTGTCACGTGTCTCACCACGAGACTTGCGATTTCGACTCCTTCAGTCTTCGTCATTGTCACTTGACTGTTGTCACTTGACTGTTGTCACTTGACTGTTGTCTGCTTGCTCCAGGTCGATAATTAGATCTCTACAGTAACCAGACAACTATAACTCCATCTGTAATTTTCTATTTTCGGTGTCATATAACTGCATTTACACGTTCTGCTACTTAACCAAGTTTGTAAATATAAAATAATTTCTTGCTAACATTTCTATGTCTGCTGTTGGGAAAGCTATATATAGTTTTTCTCTATTCAGTTACAAATTTTAACTTAAATGTAAACATATTAATAATGATACCAAAAATAACACAAACTATCTTTAAAACAATAAATAAATATGTAGAGTAGCACAGCTATAATCTGCTAACCTGGTTTGATGTTGCTCTTGTACTAGACATTCCATGGTATCCAGTCGGAGATGGTCTTCGATCGAGCATACACCTCTGCTGATAGTCTCTATTAAAGGGAAAGCATTTTCAGTCACTAGGGCTTTCTTTTCGGGTAAAATGGCAGATATCACATTAAGAAACCAAACTGCTTTTCAGAAGTCTCAACACCACAGCATAAGACACTAGTGGGACACTTCTTAACACCAATGAATGCGGTCATCCGACTACGAAAAATGAAAAAGTACAGAGGTTGTTGCTCAACAATTAGGATCCATTCTTTCAACTGCAAACTTAGTCCAAATATGAAAGCAGAAATCTAGATGCAAGTACAGAAGGACATAAGGCTGAGCACTATCTTCTGCCACATATTGTTTACCAAGTCGACAGTATTATACCCAAAGCACACTTAATACATCATTGGTGTGTTAACTTTTGTAACCACATATATATATATATATATATATACTCCTTTGCAGGAATAACGTTAATTGCAACAATCAGACTTCATTTGCAAACCTTCCTATCACTGTACCTGTCATTTTCTTTGTTGGCATCTGAGCCAACCCTGTCACGGCTGTGGCCTGAACTGCCATCCGCGCTTTCCCTGTCCCTTTCCATTTTCCTTCCACCACAGACGTCTCGTTTATTTCTTGGCGATATATCCCTAACAGAGCAAAATCATCACAGACATCAAATAACTCCATATCTAAGAGAATGAGTGCTTGCATCTAGGAAACCTTGAGAATTTACATATACAGTGTGAACTCATTTATGCACTTCCTGTTACACACGTCATTCTGCTTAATGTAAAGTTATGCCCACTAAGCAAAATTTTGGTTAATGTGCAATTAATTGGTTAATGTGCTACCATACAAAAGAACTGCATTGTAGCACTACATTGACTGTTTCAGCTGTAATCCCTTTTACACTGAGTTACACGCTGTGTCATGTCCCTCGTCTTCGTGTTAACCAGCCCACACTGTATTCTGCTTAGCATCACCGATTCACGCCTTGTTCATCAAACAGTTGTACTACAATACGATTCTGCAGCGTGTTTTCTAAAGCCTTACTGACTACTTTTTACTCTGTACCTAGACAATTCAAAGTAATTTCTTAATGAAGCCATACAAACAACAGAATGTTTCGTTTATTAACGGGGCATATCTTGTCCACAAGTTACTACAGCTTCAAACGAGGTCGTTTTCTAAGAATTCACACTGGCTTTCAACAGATCTGTACGTTCAAATCTGATGTCATTACAAGAGCTGAAAACAAGAACTACCATTTGTCTCCAGTGGCAGGTGATGGATCTTCATCATCGCTGAAAACCGGCTTAGTGCTGTAGTCGACTGTGACGTTGGCACCGGCCCAGCTACTTTCTGATGCTTCATCATCGCTGAAAACCGGCTTAGCGCTGTAGTCGACTTTGACGTTGGCACCGGCCCAGCTACTTTCTGATGCTTCATCATCGCTGAAAACCGGCTTAGTGCTGTAGTCGACTTTGACGTTGGCACCGGCCCAGCTACTTTCTGATGCTTCATCATCGCTGAAAACCGGCTTAGTGCTGTAGTCGACTTTGACGTTGGCACCGGCCCAGCTACTTTCTGATGCTTCTATCTTATCAAACTCTTTCAGTGCATGATCCTTAATTATGGCACTTCTTTCGGGATAATTTTTTGTTGTTGCTATCTTGAGCATTTACTGCCATTCTCTGTGATGGCACAGGACCACAAAACCTACAACAGCATTCTCAAAATGAAGCAAAGCAGTTTACTGAAAAAACATACATCTCACGTACACTCCTTCCACCGACATAGTAAGCCTTTTACCGACATCTGTCATGTGACCACTACTGTGGGATTGTGTGAAACTATCAACAGACATGCAACCTTCAGGAAATGCCCGGTTATTCAATGTATCTGAACATCAATGTACAATTTAAAACTCCAGTATGGCAGCTCAGAGGCTGAAATGTACAGTAAATGTGTGGCTGCCTTCTGACTCGTTCTAAAACCTAGATTTACATGTAATGAGAAATGCCAAGTGTTCTCTGTTATCACTGTCACTCCAACTGCATCTGTTGTGTGAAGGGAAAATTAAATGAGAATCAAAGAAACAAGATGAAATACTTATATAAAGCCACCTACCTAGAACTGTGCCTCTACTACATATGCCCTTGTGAGATTCTTAAAAGGCATCATATCATATAAATAGCCAGATACATACATATATACATACACAGGGTTAGAATTGTCGGGGGGAGGTTTGGAGTTCAACCCCCCCCCAGTCTTTCTTAGGACCCCCACAGTTAAGACTTCATTTCACACCCCAGGGGGAGGTCGTTTCCAACCCCTCAGTCGTGCTAGTGTGATTATATTATGCAATTCACTTTGTGGGTTACTAATAAAGTGATGCTCTGGTTTATTGTGAGATTCGTGACCATGTGAATTGTATACCGGTATTAATAAATTCGGTGATGTCATCACTTTCAGGAGTGTAAGCATTCTATTGCATTTTTTTATTTTCCCAGTTTGCAAAACACGGATAAAATATCCAACTCCACACGAATCAAACTCATCAAAGTCTAACCTTTCAGTCTTTTTTCTACAATTCTCACACTGTACATACATACTTATATACATGCTGTAAGTGGCACTCTGGTCTATTTGGTAACAAGTGGGGCATTATTAAGCCAAAGAATACCTCGTATCGATGTATACCAAAGCAGCATTGCAATCTGGAGGATGAATTTTAAACGCTTCGTCCTCAGGTGAAGATGCTGTAGTTGCTGCTGCTGAAGGTCCACTCACTTAGTCTGGCTCCTGAGCAGTGGGCATTGCATACGGAGTCGGAGGAGCAGGTTTCTTACAGTATGCATCTTCAGCAATCTTCAAAAACATAAATGACACATAAAATGGAAACATAAAAAAATATAAAAACTTACATGGCAATGACACAGTATTTTGCATTAAAATTTGTGCTTTAAACAATGGAAACATGGTGAAGTCACAGTACTGACAAGTAGTCATAGTATAATCACTGTTCAACAGCACAGCCAAAACCTGTCTACATGAACCAGACATGACAGCCATCAGTCAGTACATTGCGATGTCTCAATTCCATGTTTCTAGTCAGAAATGCTCCTAGCTCACCCACAGCAAAAGAAAATATTAAAACTGTCAAATTCTGTAATGCTGGAGTGATAAAAGAATGAGCACTCATTGACCCTGCATATGAGCTGTGAGGTATAAAATTTTTTTATTAATAGAATGATTTACTGCGTTTCTAGTATAATTAGTCAATGACTTTCTGTCACTCTGCAGGTGAACAATTTAAACAGAACCAAAAGGACTGTTGGCTTGCTCCTGCCGAGTATTTTTTGTAAACCAAAGTGCGGTTAGCAACTGGTAGAATAAAGAATATACTTACTTACTTACTGATTTTGTGTCAATGTAAAATTAGGCCTCTGGGCTAACAATTGTCTACCTTTTTTTTACCTGATTCCGCTTACCTGCAAAGGAGATGTCCTGTAGATGAATTTGACTCGATTTTTTTCTGTCCCACTGTATTGATTCCACGCCAATATTCACTGGCTGGTTCGGCCTCACCGTGAATGTAGACAACATCCATCTTGGCCGCATAAAGCAGACTTGGCAGGCTCAGGTAGAACAGGTAATCCATCTTCCCTCCGTCGATCCAGATCATGTGACCTATATTCGGAACCAGTTCGTTGAATGTCGGAACCGGTCTGCGTATCTGGCCAGTCGTCCGAATGGGTCATCCAGCTCCCAGATGTCCATCGGGTAGAAGCGGTCATAGAGCTGACCAGACTGAACATACAAGTCGCCCTTGCGGTACATGTAGTGAACGCGGGCGCAGGTCGAGCGACGGTATTTGGATCTATCATTGTTCTGCAGGAGCCGTTTACAGGACGTGGAGTAGTCTGTGAGGAGCCCCTGACGGTATTTGAATCGATCATTGTTCCGCAGGAGCCGTTTATAGGACGTGGAGTCGTCTGTGAGGAGCCCCTGACGGTATTTGAATCGATCATTGTTCTGCAGGAGCCGTTTATAGGACGTGGAGTCGTCTGTGAGAAGCCCCTGATGCATCACGACGTACGTAGCCCTCCATCGCCTGCGAATGCCACACCACAGGTAGTGGACATACGGTTGGACAACGTCCTCAAAGAGGAACGAATTGACTGGAGTGTCCATGGCACCAAAAACTCCCTGACTGATCGGGTACCTGCCTTTCTCCTCTGACAGTTCTGGAGTGTCATGAGAAACTATCTTACCCGAGTGTTATGGCTGCGGGGGCGTAACCAGGATTGGGCGTTTCCCCAGGGCATCGGGTGATCCTCTGGCCCTTCTGATGGGCTCGTGGTTCACTGTGAGATGTGACTGAAATGCTGACTGCCATCCTGGGACATCCAGGCCACACTCTTTTTTGAGTGTGGCCTCGTCTTTTTTTTTTCTAGACTGTGGCCTGAGCTTTCTTTTTTTCTTGAGTGTGGCCTATTTTTATTTTCAGTGTGGCCTGGTCTACGTTTTTTTTTTTTTATTGTGACCTGGTTTGTGCTTTTTTGATTGTGACCTGATCCTCTGGCCCTTCTGATGGGCTCGTAGTTCACCGTGAGATGCGACTGAAATGCTGACTGCCATCCTGGGACATCCAGGCCACACTCTTTTTTGAGTGTGGCCTCGTCTTTTTTTTTTCTTGACTGTGGCCTGAGCTTTCTTTTTTCTTGAGTGTGGCCTATTTTTATTTTCAGTGTGGCCTGGTCTACGTTTTTTTTTTATTGTGACCTGGTTTTTTTTTCCAGTAGCCTCGTCATGTATCTTTTGTTTTGGGAACTGCATGTTGCCCAAGAGAAGCAGGACAGCCGACGTCGTCTTGTGCATGGCTGAAATAAAAATGGTTTAGCTTTATTACACGTCGATCAACATGAGATCTACAGGATCACAGGTTTTCAAATAGACGACTCTGAAATCACAGTTGATCTTGAAGTTGTTCAGTTTTGCACCAAATGCATGTCAAAATCAGTTGAAACACAACAACTAATGAAGAAAATACATTTAACACACAAGCATAAGTCAGAATAAGATACATTTCCTAACTGATGCTATTATTATATTACACGTTTATCAATATCCACTATAAAATGACCAAGCAACAATCGACGGTGCTGAGCAATTGAAAGTGAAGGACTTACTCGAGGTTCCTACACATTAACCATCTCTTTGGAGACTCGAACCCGTACTCTTCATATTACAAGGCGAGTCTTCTAACCAATCAGCTACTGTGTCCCAGATAATGTGCTTTTGCTACACAACCAATAGGCCTACATTACACTATTGTAATTTATTTAAAATGCATTCAAAATGCATAGAAATGAACTCTCTGTATGACCAGACACAACAATGGCTGCCTGCAACATAAATGCTAGCCACCAGTCCTGCTTAATTTCTTGGTCATATTTTCTTTAAAAAATCAAAACCAGTTCTACAAAGAACCACAAGTTCTTTTGACTTACTTACTTGCAAGCCTGACAAGCAGCTGTTTGCTCAACAAGTCTGACTGTCTCCGAGGATGTCTATGTGTCTGTCTTTTCCCTGTGGTCATGTCTGTGCACGTGCGTCTGTCTCTGTCTGTGTCTCTGTCTATCTCTGTAGCTAGCTCTGCCTGTCTCTGTATCCCTGTTTACCTCTTTCTGAATATGCTTACGTAATCTCGAGAAGGGCGGTGCTGCGAGAGCGACAGAAAGCTCCATTTCTGTGGACACATTCCGCTTGTCCTTGATCACTCGCAGCTGGAAGACGTAGTCAGTATCCTCCTGGAAGTAGGCCGTGCCCCGGTCCGTCCACTCCTGCTGCTGCTAGATGCGTTGAACCGCCTGTAGAGCACGGGCCACCTTGGACTCGACGGCCATGCCTCGCTGCTCCTCTTGCAGAGCCACGCTCCGTTGAATCTAGTTGTGTGGAAGGTGTCAAAGGTCATGGCTTAGTTGAAGGACATCGTCTGGTTAGGTCCATTTGCGATGCCCACCGTGAGAGTGGGCTGGCCGATGGTTAGATTGGCCTGATTGGCGTAGGTGACAGTAAGGTATCTCGTCATGTTGAAGACGTTGCTGCACCAGGCGACTGTCAGTCGCATCGTGAAACTGCAGCGTCACATAAAAATGTTACAAAAAGTCACATAAAACGTTATTGTTTCATTTGACTCTAATGAGCATTCATTTCCAAAATGTCATACAATACTCTTCTTTATATTTCTTAGATAACTATACGCGTTCCAAGTTGCTTCATCATATTCAAAGACAGCACCAGACAATCAGTTTCCATAAGCGACAAAAAGTCGACTCTAGCTTTAATCCAAAATAACCACGCACTCTCTCTCTCTCTCTTACAGACCTGTGAACAATTACATCTGAGAACAACTGCAGTGCAAACTGATTTAGTTATAATGTAACAGTAATCATAATAATAATAAGACGATTCATATAGAGCCGCAGAACAGCCGAAGCAGACGGCGCAATCTTCACATGGTGAAGTAATCACTTACTCGAGCTTCAGAGAACATTTACGAAGTGGTCCACTGCGCTGGTTCCTGACTGGAGACACTGCTGATACATTGACCTTGTTTGTCAGAGTGGACACAAGGTCCCTGGCATTTGACACTGGCCTCAGAGTAAATGAACTGGCCACGTGAGAAATGACGACCCGCTGGTAGGTACCGCCCTGTTTCATTAAGAAATAATCTCATGTTAATTATTATTTCATTTACTCACTCATTTATTTATTTGTTCAGAGTATTTATATAGCACACCTTGAGATGTCTACTCAGAAGCGTTCAGATACATCAGGGCCGATTTGACAGTCTTTCAGTCGTTTGCTGGAAAATAAAAATCTGACTTTTCATGACAATTAAATTCTGGAGTAACAGTGGAAGTTTTCTATTAAACCGTGCAGTTCAAGACAGTTTCTGAATGCATCTGTTTGCATTTAAGATCTTCCTGAAACTCACTCAGACTAAGTTTTCCCTCTGGAAATCAGTCAGTAACAGAACAAATTGGATCACCTTGCTTCTGTTCATCTAGGCGGTCACTCGCAGACTGAGCCAGCATGCAATTTAAGCATGAATTGTGGAATTTATGCTATCACATCTACCTCATATCATATTCACGGGATATCACGCCACATGTAAATTAGTTCGTTTTCAATCCTCATATGCCTCACCTTTCTCGTTTCATATGCTAATGCCCTGGTTTGTAGCCAACTTGACTATGTACAGCAACTCGGCTTATGTTACAAAACAAGTCTGTTTGAAATACAAAGGATTCAGAAACTCCCACTTAAAGGCTATAATGAAGCTTGCATATCAGCTCCAACAGTCTCTTACATCTCAGCTCTGTCCAACAAATTACAACTGCAGTTTCATTTTTAAGCAACCATTGTCAGATATATATATATATATATATATATATATATATATCTGTTGGTAATGTGCTTGGTTAGTGATCATGCGGTTGTGGGTTTGACTCCATATAAAGACTCTGGATAAGTCGTCCACATATATGTCCCTCTGTCATCAAGCAGCATAAATAGATATCAGCATAAGCTCGGAAGGGTGGGGAGTAAACCAGAATTAGCAAAATCTTGTAGCTAATCAATTAGAATTAGAATTAGCAGCAGACAATCATTTCCACGTGTCATGACAATGACATAATTATGTAAAATTAAACGCTCTTAATAGTGCACGTGAAATCAGTAAATATCACATAGTCAGATGTCATCGAAACACACACACACGTGTTTTGTGCCCTTGAGCCACCAAGGCAAGAATCCATAATCCACTGCCAGTTCATTGCATAGTAAACCATTCAGTAGCAGATTATACAAAAAATTGTAGTCTAATGAAGTATGTATATATACATGCATGCATCAGAACGTTTAATAAAACGCACCATGGAAGAATAAAACCATCTTTTACCTTCTTTGACTTTCCTGGACGGTTGCCTTGGCAACCTTCTTTGCCAGTTTGTCGGCCTTGGCCTTGTTGACAGGCTTGATTGCCTTGACTTCTTTAGTCTTCTTGCTGGCGACTGCCGATGCTGTTTTTTTTTTACTTTCCTGGGCGGTGGCCTTGGCAACCTGCTTTCCGGGTTTGTCGGCCTTGCTGACGGATTTGATTACCTTGAAAGCTTTAGTCTTCATGCTGGCAACTGCCTTTTTTTTCTTTCCTGGGCGGTAGCCTTGGCAACCTTCTTTGCAGGTTTGTCGGCCTTGCCTTGTTGACGGATTTGATTGCCTTGACCACTTTAGTCTTCTTGCTGGCGACTGCCGATGCTGTTTTTTTTTTTACCTTCCTGGGCGGTGGCCTTGGCAACCTGCTTTCCGGGTTTGTCGGCCTTGCTGACGGATTTGATTGCCTTGAAAGCTTTAGTCTTCATGCTGGCAACTGCCTTTTTTTTCTTTCCTGGGCGGTAGCCTTGGCAACCTTCTTTGCAGGTTTGTCGGCCTTGACCTTGTTGACGGATTTGATTGCCTTGACCACTTTAGTCTTCTTGCTGGCGACTGCCGATGCTGTTTTTTTTACCTTCCTGGGCGGTGGCCTTGGCAACCTTTGCGAGTTTGTCAGCCTTTGCCTTGTTGATGGATTTGATTGCCTTGACCACTTTAGTCTTCTTGTTGGCGACTGCTGATGCTGTTTTTTTTACCTTCCTGGGCGGTGGCCTTGGCAACCGTTGCGAGTTTGTCGGCCTTGGCCTTGTTGATGGATTTGATTGCCTTGACCACATTAGTCTTCTTGCTGGCGACTGCCGATGCTGTTTTTTTTACCTTCCTGGGCGGTGGCCTTGGCAACCTTTGCGAGTTTGTCAGCCTTGGCATTGTTGATGGATCTGATTGCCTTGCCCACATTAATCTTCTTGTTGGCGACTGCCGATGCTGGTTTTCTCGCCTTCTTGGGCGAAGTTTTTTTGGCTGATGCAGTCTTCGGCCTTTTAACTGGAGTGGCCGCCGGTTTCTTGGCCCCACCAGTTGCAGGCTAGTTCGTCATCTTCTTCTTGGTGACGGCATTCATCTTTGCTGCCGGTGCTTTGGGCTTCTTGTCCTTCTTCTGGGCCTGTTTGATGGCTGCTGCACTGAGGCAGAAGCTGCTGAATGCACCGGAACCCTTGGACTGCTTGAGGCTACTTTTTTGGCTGCTGCAGTCATTGGCTTTTTAACTGGAGTGGCCGCCGGTTTTCTGGCCCCACCAGTTGCAGGCTAGTTCATCACCTTCTTCTTGGTGACGGCGTTCTTTGTCTTTGCTGCCGGTGCTTTGGGCTTCTTGTCCTTTTTCTTGGCCTGTTCGACGGTGGTGGCACTGAGGAGGAAGCTGCCAGACGCGCTGGAACCATTGGACTGCTTCAGGCTACTTTTTTGGCTGCTGCAGTCATTGGCTTTTTAGCTGGAGTGGCCACCGGTTTCTTGGCCCCACCGGTTTCAGGCCTGTTCGTCATCTTCTTCTTGGTGACGGCGTTCTTTGTCTTTGCGACCGGCACTTGGGGTTTCTTGTCCTTCTTGGCCTGTTTGATGGCGGTGGCACTGAGGAAGAAGCTGCCAGACGCGCTGGAACCATTGGACTGCTTCAGGCTACTTTTTTGGCTGCTGCAGTCATTGGCTTTTTAGCTGGAGTGGCCACCGGTTTCTTGGCCCCACCGGTTTCAGGCCTGTTCGTCATCTTCTTCTTGGTGACGGCGTTCTTTGTCTTTGCGACCGGCACTTGGGGTTTCTTGTCCTTCTTGGCCTGTTTGATGGCGGTGGCACTGAGGAAGAAGCTGCCAGACGCGCCGGAACTCTTGGATTGCTTAAGGCTGTCATTCTTGACTCCGTTGCACAGGGCCATCTTGAGGTGCTAATTGACAACGTGTTCATCAGTGCCAACCTTGACATTCTTGAGAATGTATTTGAGGATGGGCTTTCTTTGAACGTCGTCAGTGCCACCCAGATCATCTCGCTGTATTGGGATGATCTGCCGGTGTTTTCTTTACTGCTGAGGAGGAGGAGCTCTTCTATGCAGTCATCGCTTTTCTTTGACTGCTGCTTCTTCACCGGGCTCTTGGGTGCGGCCGCCGACTGGGTGTCTGTGGCCCCTGAAGCATCTGCAAGCGGTGCTGATGCTGCATCTGACATGGCTGCTGAACGACTGACTGACTCGTGGGTAACCTAGGAAATGGAAGAAAGCAGTGTTATTATTGGACAACAGATGCGACCTTGATATTTGTCCAAAGGCTAAAGCACAGGAAATGAGTAACTCCCCTACTTTCCTCATGGGTCAAGGGGCTTTACTTTATGTTACTTACTGCTATCAGTAGATGATTTGTTTATTATGACGGCAGAAAAAGAGAAGTTTCCAGATTAGACCCTAAAGACTTGTGGATTGATGTTACCATGTTTACACCTCAACCACTGAAAAATGCCTTTGTTGAAACAAGCAATGACATCAACTTAATTTAGAGCAGACAGAGCAATTCCTACCTGTGTCACCATATGCTCCTTGGAAGATGTTGCAAAAGATACGGCATCATGTTCTCCCAGGTGACGATAAAGACGGATGTGGCCGAGAAGTCACGTGTAGAGAAGCACATGCAATGAGGTCTAGCCTGGTCAGCATTCGTACTACTACTCATGAAACGTTGCTAAACCTAAAAACAGTCACCAGCAAATGTAAAGAGCGTGGTAAAACCCAAGGTATAATTAACAAAGGTATAATTAAAACCAAGACCAATTAAAATCCAAAGGTATAATTACAACCCAAGGTATAATTAAAACCCAATGTACAATTAAAATCGAAACGTATAATTAAAACCCAAAGGTATAATTCAAACCCAAGGTATAATTAAAATCGAAAGGTATAATTAAATCCCAAGGTATAATTAAAACCCAATGTACACTTAAAATCGAAACGTATAATTAAAACCCAAAGGTATAATTCAAACCCAAGGTATAATTAAAATCCAAAGGTATAATTAAATCCCAAGGTATAATTAAAGCCCATTTGAAGGTATAAATTACAAAATTATAAGTATCCTATTAATACTGATAAATAACTTTAAAACACATTCTGGCATAAGATATGCAAAACACTGTGTGAAATTGACATAAACATCTTGTGTATATCATTATTGCATGGAAATGTATAAATAATGCAATGGTCTCCTATACTTTTATACTGTCAAGTACTTACACACGACAGTAGATAGCACTGTTTCGACATTCAACAACAGTCCTGTCCTGCATACAATGGAGCAAGTTTTTTTTTCGAAGTTGGCATAGTTGACAATCGGAAAACCATCACTGAAACTGAAGTTACCAGTTTCTCTTACCTGCAAAAACAACATGCATTGGTATGCAATATTAGCAACTGTCAGCAATCGCAATTCATAGGAAAGGTCCAGCTGAATTCTGCAATAACAGGAGTTGGGCAACAGTGGATGGCAAGCTGGTGGACAATACCTGTAGTCGTCCGACTCGCTATCTACCTGCCTGACCTTTGGATCTCGACCTGGAACTCACCTTACCTCCCTACCAATTTCATTTTTTATGACTGAATGCCTATGAAGAAGTCTTGTAACATACGTCACTTGGACATGGTAGAAACCTCAAGATTATGATTGCAAGTTTCAAGTCTAAACATTCTACACCTGGTGATCAGACAGAAACAGGCAGTGAATTTCAAGTCCCTGGACAAGCCGCCAAGACACTTAAAAGCCTACAGCACCTTTAATATCTTAACCACAAGCTGCAATGCTTTTCCAGTCACTTTTAGTATAGACTCTTATCGTTAAAATGTTAACAGATAATCAACACAGCGCGGCCAAATGAATCATACATAATTATAGATGCACCATTAACATGCAGCTCGACTTATCTGCTCTAATCAAATGACTCCTATTTATCGTATCGTATCTAGTAATTTATAAGGTGCCTCTCACAGTATAAACTATTCAGAGGCGCCCTCAGTGCATGAGCCCCGTGGAAACAGAAACGTCTTGAGCAAGCGAGTAGATGCTGGGGAGATTCCCATCATGAGTTTAGTTCGTAGTCGAGAGGGAAGACCATTCCAGGCAGAGGGACCTCGACGTTGGGCCAGATGACTTATATTGCACCGTTATCATAAGAGCTACGTGCACAAAATTCACCATTAAAAGCCTACCGGTACAGTTCAAGATTCACAATAGACTAGTTCTGTAACGTGAACAAATTACAGTTCAATTAAGAGTCATGGTAGTTAGTACTGAACTGTGAACACTGGACTGCAAAGAGACATAACATAATATCAGTCAGGCGAATCTTCTGCTCATGCAATAGCTTGCATACCAACCAACAGTGGTGATCAACTTATTTCATTTTGTAGGCAAATTGTTACATCTGCGCGTGACCACAAACAAGTTATCCATTTGTCAGGGACTCCAAGTCACCACTCATTCAAGCCTAAGCTAAAGCGATCCACTACTTACTAAATTTAAAAGCTGACACTACTAAAAAGCTGACGCTACTCAAAAGCTTTCCTGCCCTCCTCACTGCCAAAATATTCAGAAGTGGGTCGCAACCTAGAGAAGTTTGGTAACCGCTGTTCTAGGGCATTTAATAGTTCATGATGCTATAAATACTTAATAAAATATAAGTAAAAATGCACATACATTAAAATAAATTCATACCACAAAATCAGAATGGAAAAGGCATTAATATTATAATTTTCTTTCTGAGAAAACACTCATGATATTCAGGAGAGAATCAACCCAGATTACATCACAGGAAAAGACATAGAAAGATAAGCAACAAAATGCCAGCCACATACCTGGTGGAGGTGGTGCTCGCCTCTGTTTTTCCTGCCGTTTGTAGAAGACCAGGATTAAAATGTACAGTTGAGCCAGAATTCACCACGGCAGAAGACAAGCATTTTCCTCCACCTTCTCTTACCCCTCGACTCATATTCAATGCTGCTGAATCCGATTTATCAAGAGATTCAGCAACTAGAAAAGTGGATTTCTTTTAGATTCTTCTACGGCTGAGGGCAACATTTTTTCTTCAAATCCGCTTGACTGTGAACTCGTTGGAGAATTTAAATTCCGTTAGTCAGAGGGATTGATACATCTCCCATTCCCTCACACTGTGAAGGCTTTTTGTTTGTGAAGGTTTTTTCACAATTTCTTCACTTGTCTTTTTCACAGTTTTCAAATTTTTTCACATTGTGAAGGTTTCTTGTTTTACCAGCTGGATTGCTACTTCTCCAGTTCCGTCACCTAGTGAAGGTTGAATAATACCAGACACCTAAACGAGTCTTTGTCACCACTCCTTGTTGTCCATGGATGTGAAACAATGTGGTGGTGGTGGTTGAACCAATCAACTGGATACTATGCGTCGTCAATGGCAGAAGAACTCCACGAGGCTGTGGAGCAGGGCGTTTCTTAGATGCAGCTAGAATTTGCAACGCAACTGGAAGGCAGTTGCCATGGCGTGCATCTGTCGTGAAGGTGATGCTAGCATTTGTGAGCTTGCAGTTGGAGTAGGCAGCTCTTGTTTTGATATTGTAGATGTACTGCCAAAGTCTATCTTGTGTAAGTTCTGTATAGAACCACCCTAAGCATTTAACAAAAACACATGATTTGAATTTCAGAGTTAGTTTCCCTTTTTTAGAAAGATGTATTTTAGAATTATGCATAGCCCATGGAAGGAAAACATTATTTGGATAAGTAATTTGTGTCAAATTCGCTGAGCATTAACACTACGTCGCCTGAGAATTATCTTGGCGTATCTCCATTTTCCAAAATTCCGAGATAAACGAGGTAGAAGTTTTGGCCGCATTTTGTGGAAAAATGAGAAATTCAGTGCAATAAGCAGGGCATTGTCAAATTACAGTTCACACACAGACGTCATATTAAAACATCAACATTGCATAAAGATTTTGCATTTAAAAAATTAACAATTATAGTTGTTATTCTGAAATTTGTGAAAATTTTGTATAAACTGGATTTACAAATATTACAAACCATCTTTCTGAAAACAAAGACATGAAATGATTAAATTAAGCAACGACCAATTATTACAGAGTGTTTTCGTTAAAATATTCATTTACATAGTCCGGTTTTTTAAAAGAAAAACTTTTAATTGTCTGGATATGCGACACTACAGTCCAGCTAAGCGCACAGGTTTATACTGCTGTATCTCCTGCGCGTCCAATCAGCGACGAGCTTTCTGTGGACATACAACAACAGAGACTGCTTCACTATGAATGCCGTATGGAGATACGATAAAATGTTTCTGAAAACAGGACATACGACAGTATAGTTTGTTGAATATCTTTAAAACGACCTATCGTATCTCCTAGCCATTGAAACTGAAGAAAGATAAAAAAAACTCTGCTACAAATCAACTCTTAACTACTTTTCGAAAAAAAGTGGAGATACGACAAGATAATTCTCAGGCGACGACTAGTTATTAAAATGCGAAAACCAAGCCAAGGTTCAGCCAAATTCAAACGAAACAATCACCAAAGATTGATCTTCAAGAGTCCTGTACAATGTAAGCCCTAGGTTCAATGCAATCTGCAAAATGTTAAGCTATTTCATCAACATCACCTTCTGTTTTTGGAGCAATAATGTCCATGACTAGAGAAGATGAGGAGAACTGATGATGAATGGACTGCAGAAAGGTGGGGCAAGATATCGTGCAGCTGTAGACTTTCAAAGTTTCTACTGGTATTTGGACTACAGTATGAAGCAGTGGAAGGACACGTCATTACCGTTTAGCCAGTAAATAGCATCAATAGTAACATTTAAAAAACTCCAACAACATAATATATTCCTCTATGGAGTGACCACCTGTGAAGAACTGCCATTCCCATGGGCGTCCAGAGGTGGCACATTTGCGCCGCCCTGGATTTTGCAAATATTTTATAAAAATAAAATCCTTTGATTATTATGATTATTACAACAGTACCAACACGATTTTCAATGCGAAGAAACACTTAATTATTTAGGTAAAGTCCTTGATCATCATTTATTTTCATTTTTTTTCTACGCAAATTTTTTCTATGCAAAAGCATCATTTTGCTCACCTGCCAAAATTTGTTGACCCTCCTAACAAAATGTTGTGCCCCCTTTAAAAATTCTTGCAGACGCCCATGGCCATTTTCACAATGCACCAAAGAAACTATGCTTGCTTGGTTTTGCTATATAACAATCTTAGTTAAAGTTAATGAATTCTCTAGATATTACATCTTTTAAGTAAACCAGAGACCCGTAATTGTAAATGAACATTTATAAAGCACCACTCAACAATCCAAAGGCGCTCCTGACCCAAGTCAGTGTTGTCACTAACAAATAAATACCTTGATGCTGTATACATAGTATACACTGTCTATGGTCTCTAAAAAGCAATGCCAGAAAATGTCAGTGCCAGAAGAGAAAGCTATTACCTCCAGTTCATAGGTATACAGTAGCAAAGGTCCAGCAGCAGATTAGCACGGCCTCCATTACGTTCGGGAAGAAACAGGAATTGACTTCAACCAGATTTCAACCAGTTTCTGAAAAAAATAACAAAACACTTAAGTCTCACCTACTTAGAAATTACATTTCATATGCTAAGAAAACCACAATGTGGCGTTATGACACATTAGCACCGGTGAATAAGCTGGTCTCCCTGACGTGGCTTTTGTGTGGCGCTGAGAAATTTAGGAGATTTACATTTACATTTACTCTCCTTTGCTCATCTCATTTACATTTACATTACTCTCCTTTGCTCATCTCATTTTCCAAACAACTGAAGACTAAATTCTTCTTCCTGTGAATAACATGATATGAATACGCGTATGGAATCAGCGTACATCACATAGTCAGAATGATGTCATTGAAGCACACACACGTGTTTTGTACCCTTGAGTCGCCAAGGCAAGAATCCGTAATCCTCTGCCAGTACATTGGATAGTGCACCATTCAGTCCTCAGTTTATACATTTGTTGACTCCTCATTACTTTGAAAACAGGAAAAGTATCATCACTCACGCGCAACTCCTGTTGTCCCGGTTGCACACGTTCTGTCTCTCGAGTTTGCGAGTTCATACAGTTGCTGTAAGCACTTCCGTGGCTTTGTTGATCGAGCAGTTATGATTCTGGCAGGCGATATCTTGCACTCTGCATTTCTGCTCCACATGTTTCTAAGTCAATGTCTTTCCATTGCAGGCGATTTTTTTTTATTGAGATCTGGTATTCTAGACTCACAGTGTGCTAGATAGAGACACAGAGCAAAAACAATGTACTATAATGAACAGTTTTTAATAGCTTTCTATGAAAATTTCTAATGTTGACATCAGTGTGACATGAACAAAATTTTCTCAAGAGTCTCAAGTCATACAAACTGGCAATTAAAATATGGTTACAGGAGTACAATGCACGATATGATGTTTTGTCCCCAGTTTATACAAGTGTGCAATTATGACTATTTCATACTGTAATGTATTTTTATTTTGGTGACCAAACATTGCAAGGATAAACAAAACATATAATGCTTAAAATCAGTTAACATAATCTGCCTATACAAGAGGCCCAATAGGGGTCATAAACCCTGCTACCTGGGCCACCTGATTAGTAATACACTTAGATGAAACACAATCGATCTAACATCATTAGATATGCAGTGGTAACAGTGATCACAAGTATACACGTATCAACTACGTCTTCACAGGCGCCTACAAGCTCATACATACCCTCATAAAAACATTACAGCATCGTTTTCTGCAGAAGACCCCAAAGGTTTCATTGACTTTTGTACCATGACCCAACTGGAAGAGAAGCCATAACACCCTCTTAAGGGAAATCAAGTCCCATACAGCCACCATGCAACATGGAAGCTTCACCGTGGTTCTCATTCTGGAACAGGCTTAAAAATTGGACGCACACCCCTCCCGTCCCTCTCAACCCCCATCCGTAATTTTCTGAAAGAACGCTGTGATGCAAAGCTTCTTTTTAGGTGGAGATTTTTCGCGAATATCGTGTTTTTCTTGTCAATCATAACTCATTACCGACATTATAACAACACTGCAATGATATTCCGCCTTACCAGTGCTCGTAAACAAACAGTATGGCCGTTTTCCCGCTTCGATACCATTGATATAAATAAGAAAATTTAAACAGGTGCCATAGATAGAGTAGTTACAAATTTCAATTCTCGTCATTAAACTGTTGAAGGTTTTGATGGGCTTTGTAGTCAACACTGAAAAAACAGTGTGATCATCATACTCATAGGCTAGCTGCATATTTACTTAAGTCAAACCACATTTAGTCAACAGCAACATATCTGTGTCACTTAGTCAACACAACATGACAAGCGAAACGAATCACAATAATATTATGGCGTAAATGAACTGCATTAGGCTTCCAAATTTGCCCAGGAATCATTTCCATACTTTACAAAGGAGCCGTGGAATGTGGAGATTGCGCACAGAAGAACCGCTCAACTATTTCATCAGGCAGATACCAACCCCAGGTGGGCCAGAACATTCATGCAGCAGCCTCTTATCCCATGACTGACATATGCACAACCGTTCACTCAATCCACACCTAGTCAGTAAATGAGGAGTCTTACCCGTACGTACGTGTGTTGACGGCCAGTGGATCTCGTTCGTTCGTCGTTCCGTCGAGTTGATATCTTAGCGTCTGGATTCATCTGAGTTTCGATCATCTTCCTGGAGTAGCGCACCGTGTGGCTGCTCGTGATTGAGCATCGTGTGGCTGCTCGTGAGTGAGCATCGTGTGGCTGCTCGTGAGTGAGCATCGTGTGGCTGCTCGTGAGTGAGCATCGTGTGGCTGCTCGTGAGTGAGCATCGTGTGGCTGCTCGTGAGTGAGCATCGTGTGGCTGCTCGTGAGTGAGCATCGTGTAGCCGTATATATAGGCTCCGTGTTTCCGATTCTGCTTCTCTCGGCCGAGTTGGTCTTTTTGTCGGATTGCAGGAATAGGAGCGATTGTTATTCTTCGGAGTTATAGTGAATTTGTCGTTGCTTTGCGACTTTCGTTTCGACTGTTGTGTGGTCGAGTTGAGTTGAGTTTCCTGGAGGAGAGCGTAGCTGCTTTCGTTCGTGTGTGGTGCGCGACTGCTGAGACTTTCATTGAGGAGTGTGTAGCTGATTTCGTTTCGTGTGTGGTCCGCGGTTGCTGAGTTTCCTGGAAGGATTGCGTATTGTTGCTTTCGTTTCGTGTCTGGTGCACGCGTCTGCTGAGTTTACTGGAGGAGGGCAGCATGTGCTTGGCAAGACTTTATCCTCTGAATTCGATGAGAGTTTTTTTTTAATGCCCGACTGTAGGCTTACGAGGGAGGAGTATCCTTGGTAAGACTTTATCCTCTGAATTCGATGAGAGTTTCTTTTTAATGCCCGACTGTAGGCTAACGAGGGAGGAGTATCCTTGGCAAGACTTTATCCTCTGAATTCGATGAGAGTTTCTTTTTAATGCCCGACTGTAGGCTTACGAGGGAGGAGTATCCTTGGCAAGACTTTATCCTCTGAATTCGATGAGAGTTTCTTTTTAATGCCCGACTGTAGGCTTACGAGGGAGGAGTATCCTTGGCAAGACTTTATCCTCTGAATTCGATGAGAGTTTCTTTTTAATGCCCGACTGTAGGCTAACGAGGGAGGAGTATCCTTGGCAAGACTTTATCCTCTGAATTCGATGAGAGTTTCTTTTTAATGCCCGACTGTAGGCTTACGAGGGAGGAGTATCCTTGGCAAGACTTTATCCTCTGAATTCGATGAGAGTTTCTTTTTAATGCATGACTGTAGGCTTACGAGGGAGGAGTATCCTTGGCAAGACTTTATCCTCTGAATTCGACGAGAGTTGTTTTTTTAATGCCCGACTGTAGGCTTACGAGGGAGGAGTATCCTTGGTAAGACTTTATCCTCTGAATTCGATGAGAGTTTCTTTTTAATGCCCGACTGTAGGCTTATGAGGGAGGAGTATGCGTTATCCATTTCTGTATAGGTTTCCCGGTTCTGTCACCCACTGAAGTGTGGCAGGCGATGTAGTCAAGCAAAACGATCAGTAATCCCACTTAGGTGTGGCAGATGGTCACACAAGAAGTCAGTCATAGAGGTGAAGCAGAAGCTGCAGACGGTCGCACAAGCAGTGGCCTCTCTACTGGCGCTCAACTCGCGCCTTCTTCAGAAATTTGGTCATTCGTGCACGATTGACAGCCGCGGAGCGACGGGATGCTGCAGCAGAAGCCTTGCGACGGTCGATGTGGGTTTCCTTGTTGTCTCCATCAGGTGACTCCCTGCGAAACAGGCTTATCAACGGACCTAGGAAGCATGAGCAGCAGTCTGCGACGTCGGTTTCTTGTCCCTCGGGCCTTGGCGGAGTTTCGCGGTTCTTCTTCCTCGCTGGGATGGTCTTGTATTCGTTCTTCTCAGACCAAGACAGCCGTGACCCTGAGCTCGGTCTTGATACATTGTCATCGTCATTGACTGGAGCCTGTGCCATCACCTCTCCGTTCACGCTGGTGTCATTGATGTTCTTCTGCTCCTCCTCCTCCTCGTCCTCCTCCTCCATTTCAAGTGCTTTGACTGGCTGTGAAGTCAAATTCAGCACTGATCTTGTCCTGGTGATCGAAACAATGCGAGGCTCCTCCTCCTCGTCTTCCTCCTCCTTCTCCTCCTGCTTACCCGATTCGACTCCAAGAGTCAGGAGACCTAGTACTGGTGTTGGTCTCGAGGGTGACCCTGTGAATCCAGCAGACGCATCGTCTCCAAGCTCTTTGTCGACCCTCATCTCATCCTCTTCCTCCTGCTTACCAGGAACGACTCCACGAGTCACGAGACCTATGGTTGGTTGTGGTCTCGAGTGTGATGTGGCACCAGAAGATGTCGCTCCAGGCTCTTCATCATCAGCACTCACTTCGTCCATGTCTTCCTCTGCTTCTCTCACTGGGACTGGACTGGTGAGATCCATCCGCGAAGGGGAAGGCTTTGGTGGACGTCTGACAATAGGTACCGGCAGACGGTCGACGGCAGCTACAGGCGGCGCCATACGGAAGCATCGTCTGAACCATCTGCGGCACGGTGCATCACGGGAGTCGTTAGCTGGAGGAGATGAGTTGCCGGATGCTTTCTTAGGCATTGATTCTGCGGCAACATTTTCCTCAACAGCTACGGCTTTATGGATGCGTGGCCTCGGCCACCTGCTGGTCCTTCCAGCGCTGATTCCGTCGCTCGTTGGAGCGAAATCAATTGACGGTTTCTCAGCCGTTGTGACTTCATTGACTCGCTCAACAACACCGGAGCTCGGTTGGACTCGGTTCTTGCCTCGAACCTTTGTGAAGCGCTTCCTTAGCGCAGTGCAGCAGTCGGTCGCAGCAGCTCGGTCGCTTGCCTCTGCTGAGACGTTAGCAACATTGGGCTCTGCAGACACCGGACTGCTCGGGTCTCCCGAAGGGCCTACTAACTTACGACGAAACCGCCGCATAATCCACTCCTGTGGGCTCGGTGGTAGTCCACAGAGACGCTACTGTTGCTGGCTAGGCCAACTGTTGTAGTAAACACAAATACTACGAAAAAATCCTTGTAAATAGGCGAATCACGTAAACAGTTACATCCTTGTAAAGAGGGAGAAGAGAGGAATAAAACAAACTATTGAACTATATCACAGTACGCTTATACAACATCCAAACCGCTATCTGAAGAACTTCGAAAGACGCACGAAACCAAATCCGAAGAACGAGATCGCAAGAAAGGCTAAAGGCCGCTCATCAGCGTTATATGCGACGTTACCATGGCAACGACAATAGTCGCCGGCGCCGGAAATAAATATTGATATATGTCTATGTTTTATAGAATTATTTATTAATTGGCGTAGTCATTGCAAGATATTTAAATGATGATGATGATGATGACGACGACGACGATCAGGAGCGAAGTATTGGCTACGAGATGAATTGCGCGCGTTTATAGGCCTATAGGCCTATATACGATTCTGCGGGTTTTGGCCTTGCAATGAACTGTATATTAACAAGAACAAGATTAATGTTAATAGGTCTAACCTTAAAGTTGCAGCAGGCTATTGTTATTAGCAGTCGTATTAATAGGAGTAGGAGTAGTAGTAATAATAATAGTAGTAGTAGTAGTAGGCCTGGTAGTAGTGGTGGTAGTAGTAGCAGTAGCTGCATCGTGGTCCATGGACATTTCCTTAATCCAAACTTGCGAATTTCTATTGGGCAAACATTCTCCAAAAATGTTCTAGACCCTCTAGCGAACCTTCTACCTCTCCTCTGATTCAGATTTGCTGACTTTGCTCATAATTATGCTTTGATTAAATAAACAAATAATGAAATTACCAAATGGTAATAACTGAGCTGATACGATGCTTTATTTGATCTGAAGAAAGGCGAAACGAATGAATGAAACTATATGTGAAAGAAAGAATTAATAATGTATTAATGAGTCACACATAAG
Source organism: Allolobophora icterica (assembly GCA_963556255.1). Taxonomy (NCBI): domain Eukaryota; kingdom Metazoa; phylum Annelida; class Clitellata; order Crassiclitellata; family Lumbricidae; genus Allolobophora; species Allolobophora icterica. The sequence goes on along the minus strand of OY744609.1, from coordinate 26,626,011 downwards.
AAAGAACACAATGATCGACTGAGTTATCGAGCTTAAGCACTGTCGATTGTAGACGAGTTTTGGTGGGGGTGATGGCCGTATCTAGCGTCGAGGTTACGTAATGCCTTGATGTATTACCTCCGTATAGTCGACAATTCACTTTGACTTGACGCAGCGCTCGTGAATAAGCTGGTGCCCTGCGTTTAACTTTCGAGTGGCGCTTTAGAAATGTACGTGGAGTTTGTGATCTCGATGGGAGATGGAGATATTCGATATGAGCGTGTAGCGTAAAGTAGGCGTCCTTGGCTGTTGGCTCATTAAGGATGGTGACGGCGCCATATGAATTCCCTCGACCATCTGCAGATAAAGACTGTTGGGACAATGTACCATGTAATTGGCACTCTACCTCTTGATGAAACCAACAACCGGTGGCCGATTGGTTCACCGCCCGCATTGTTATGCAGAGGGTACGGGTTCGAGATTCCTACCCAAGAGTAGGGACCTTTAGCACGTCCTTCACACACAATTACTCAGCGCCATCGATTGACGCTTGGTCATTAGATAATAGCGCTTAATAAATGCGTTATAATACCACCGTTCCAAAGAACGGATGTATAATCCTGCTTTGTGATATATAGTAGGCCCTATATATAATATTGAGCTTCTGACAGGAAACAAAAGTCACTGCCGACTTTGATATACACTTGTTAGTCTATTGTTTACGGCCACGTAGAAGGAGTTGCTTCCCAAGGGTTGTCTAGATTTACTTGTAATTCGCCCTCTCTATAGCCGTTTATAGGCCCTACCACTTGATGAAACCAACAACCGGTAGCCGATTGGTTCACCGTCCGCCTTGATATATGCAGAGAGTACGGGTTCGAGCCTCCTACCTCTGAGTAGAGACTCTAGCATGTCCTTCACTCGCAATTACTCGGCGCCATCGATTGATGCTTGGTCATTAGATAGGCCTATAGAAGTGCCGGGGACTTGTTTTTTTTAATCCGGCCACCAAAAATTATTGATTGCTAAAATTAGGCCTATCTAGTGTAATTAAAACATATGGTTTATGCTGGGACGAATATTTGTCCCAGTTTTCTATATTTCCAGGGCCGGTTTAACCACTAGGCGAACTAGGCGGCCGCCTAGGGCGGCACATTTCTGGGGGCGAAAGAAAAGCTACGCAAAGAAATCTTTTTGAAACCACTGCCGCCGTTTTGCCAGTCCAGGGGCGTATACTATATAGCCATACAAGGCGCTTAAGGTGCGTACGCATCCCCTGTCATATTCTGCTTTAGGCCCTATTCTTTCATTTTCCTCCAAGCGCGCAAATTTTATATTTGGTTAACTGTTCCATCGGCATCTGCCATCTGGTGACACATATTTAACCGCTGCCTACGGTGTTCAAAAAGCCCGTTTAGGCGTGTACTGCGTGTGTGGCAGCCTCTCTGCAGTCTGAACTACAATCTGTATGATGACGGATGCCTCATGATAATTATCTGATACACAGACGTATTGTATGTGTGGTATTTGTCTATACATGTATTAGGTTACCCTGATGTGTAGGAGTAATTGACCTTGTTCGACCCCCCCCCATTGAAGCGAACACCCAACTGCACATGACCCAGATTCTCCCTTTGAGATGTACAACCACGGCAAATACTTTAACGTTATAATCTCTCAGCTGCAGCGCTAAGAAATGCCTGAAATATATCTGCCTTGTTCGTCTGTCTCTCGCTGTCTGTCTGTCTGTCTGTCTGCAGGGGCGCCCGCAGGCTTAAAAAAATTGGACGCACATCCCAAAAAATGTGGGCGCCCACCCTTCAAGCCCCGTCCCCTCCCATCCTACCAGTCATCTATCCGCCGCTCGTAGTCATACACTGAAAATTACTCAGAATGACTCATTAGAAAAATTCAATTTAGATAACATGCCGTATTGTCATTTACCAAATCTATGAATGCGATGCCTAATCCTTGTGTGAATTTGATTTTGTGAGTGGACGCACGTGCGTCCAGTGCGTCCGCCTGCGGGCGCCCCTGTCTGTCTGTCTCTCTCTCGTTTTACCTCGTTTTCTCTCGCTCTGTCTCTGTCGCAGTCTGTCTCTCTCAATGTCTCTCTACAACCGTGTGGCCTGTACACTCTACACTGTCTATACACAATTGCAGTATTGAAAGCTCTATAAAAAATAAACTTAGACTCAACTGATGGCAAGGAACTTCTAAATTTAGAGTAGCAGTTCTTGTAGCTTTAATTTGCGAAAGAGAAAGCGCGAAAAACAATTTTTTAAATTACATTATGTTTGTATAGACTTCGCACGTATAGGTAGGACTATAGGACTTAGTAAACGTAGCCACAGGAGTTACTACATGTAAGTGTTCAAATGAAACTGTCTCATTAAATAATATTTACATTTTAAATTCCCATTAAACTTAGACCATACAGCATAGGCTGCATGCATAGCTGATGCAGTTCCAGACTATTTCCTTACTTATGGCTAACTTCAAAATTTAAAATTTATTAAATGCCATAGTTTTGTTTTATTTAGAAGTAATAATGATTCTTAGATGATTACAATGAACCACGATACTAAATTAAAGATGCAGCATTCAGCTGCATTCCTGTGTGACTGTGAAGGTTATATTAACTTGATTAATTTAATATTATTTGGCCTAGTTATCGCACTTGCCAGAGGCGCAGTGCGACAGGATCGCCTAGGGCGCCAAATACTCTGGCGCCGGCCCTGAGTAGGCCTACTCCTACCCTGACTCATCGGAGTCTCAGCCTTCAAATTTTTCTCGCCCTAAGCGACACCCGCCTTAACAGCTGTTCTGCCTCCTCTATTGATCTGGCCCCTTGGAAACCGAACTCGGACCTCTTTTGGACTACCCTCTGATTTGGCGTAGTGCTCGTGAATAAGCAGGTTTCCCATGCGCTGGACCTTCGAGTGGCGCTTTAGAAGTTAGGAGATTACGATTACGCGGAGAACGCGAAAACTTATGACATCATATGCGCTTCCGGTGCATAGGCGCCGAGTTGACCCAAAAAGTGTGAGTGCCCAAAAAACCTTGCGCGCGACAAAATTTTTTGACCTTTTTTTGTTAGAATCTTAGAATATTACAAAATGGGCCTACCGTGGTTCTGTCCAGTATCAATTTTCAATTCTCGTTTAATAATTATACTGGCAAATACCGTGGCTTCTTTCGTCCAGTGTCAATTCTTATTTTTTGGGGATTTTCTATATTTTTCCTTTGCTGGATTTGGTTAGAACACATTGAAATTACCCCTTTGACAGTAGAATCTGCACAGCAATCTACACAGAGGCGGCCATCTTCTTTGACAGGTATGGGGATACTTTTGAACTGGGTCAATACTCATTTGCGCGTGAGCGTTAACAATTTTTTACCTCTCTTTTTATGCACGAAAAATGTGTTTAAAAAAGCAAGGGGCGTGCACTTTGTAACGGCATGTAGATATATAGTTTCATCAACTTGTATAATCACATGCAAACTAATTCAAACCTAAAGTTAACTGATTTTTCTTAGTTAGTAACATAGTGCGAAATAGTATAAGCAGAATAATAAAACTTAATAAACAAAACTCATTAATTTTTGTTAGTTGTTGGTGGCAACGTGTTGACTTGTCAGCTAGCTGCTTGGTCTCAGTAGTCAAGTTTCCACTTGGCAATTATTTAGCAAAAACAGCAATCAAAAAGTTTCTTTAGAAATGGAGGACAACCGAATTCACTGTTAAAGGTGGAGGGGACTTAGGCCTATCCCACTCGTCTCGGGATCGCCGCCCGTGGGGGTTTTACCTACAGACAGAACTCTAGGATACTTGGATAATTATGATTTAATATAGGCCTATCCATCAGCTAACTAGGTATATAAGTCAAATTTCGCACAAAAAATCAGATGAACAATTTTCTCAGAATTTTTTCATAAGCCAAATTATTAAATTGGGTTTCAGTCTATATAGGCCTAAAGATAAATTTCATAGGCCTAGAGAGTATTGAAAAAACAGAACAAGTTCAGAAAGATATAACTTGAAACTAATTTAGTCTAAACTATTATTGAAATGGCTTCTTTCCAAAGTTCCAGTGGAATGTTAGAATGCTAAAAAAAACATGGTTCTCTCCAGTAGGTCTATCAATTCTTAATTCTTTTATTGTACAACTATAGGCCTATAGAGTCTTTATATGTTATTCACAATGATTCACAACTCTCGCTTCTCTCTCGGGTTCCCTGGTATTTAAAAAAATTGTAAATTTCTTTTTGCAAAGGCTGTTGCAGGAGATCAAATCGTTGCAGATTTTTTAAGCGATAAGCTAGCAGTTTCTTCCCTGTGACAGCATAGGCTACCATAGACATGTGCGTCAATCGTTTTTCAGGCATGGTGGATCCATAGATATATAAACCCGGCGATTTTTAAGGGTGCGGGGGGGCCGCAAACAACTTCTTAGAAAGCCCAATGATAATTTAGGGGCCCGTGACTGCTCTGCCTAGGGGCCCGGAAATTATTTGTGTCGGTGGTCCTGGCCAAACTATACCATCCAGTTCTGCTTGATCGCCCTATCTCGTCCTCAACAAAACCAGCCTTAGCAGCTGCTATGCCTCCTCTCTCTGACAACCGGACTCGTACATTACTGTACATTAGCCTACTCGATATCTCTGGACAACCCTTCTGACACGACGCAGCGCTCTCCAATAAGCTGGTAGTTTCAAAGAAATTTGGAGCTTACGATAACGATTATATTATGAAAGGTTCAGTTTACTGCGCCGTAGAAAGACTGCTTTCTGCACCTTATGACGTCACTGGCTAGTATTAGATGGTTGCATCAAAGATTTTACTGCATGCACCATCCAGGGTTTATATATCTATGGGTGGATCTTAGATAATTCTTCACCCGGCGTATTTAATGTAAATGTAAATGTACGCGATTTTCTATAGCGACCGTATACGGCCACAACCCTGCTCATTTGTCAATGAATTGATCGGGTGAGATCCTTCACCACCGCTGCCCGTTTGAATGGGTGCCACGCCATTTAATGTCCCCGTGTTGGGACCATGCTAGCCCGAGATTTAAATCTCTGAAATAAGTCACATTCGGGAAGCGCACCCTTCAAACTGCTATTACCGGGCTTGATCTGCATAAAAAGAGGTGTTGACTATAGGCCTATAGCTTTACATTATCGTTTTTTATGTCCGTCGTCTATAGTTTAGGTTGCCACTAGGCTCTCGTCATTACTTACTTATTTCGACATTATTTAAGCTTAAGACTTAGTTAACCATGTCTTATACTGGTGTAGGCAAAATCGATTGTACATTATCGCATGCTTAGAGTGCAAAGGTGCTATTGGCAATGTTAAAGTGTAGGACAATAATTATTTATCTGTTTCTCGGTATTAACTGAACCACACGATACAGACCAAAATTCTACGGTATCGCCACCTAGAGTAGCGTATCGCTACGAGTTAAACTATTATAGCAATCTTAAAATATAGCTATGCGACTGAAATTGATGCTTGCTCATCAATTTCAGGAAAATTATCTCTTTAAAAGCCCTTTTTGCGGGTTGATTTCTGGTGGTGCCCAGGCAAAGGCGGGCCTCGCATGGCCTATTTATGGTGGTGCTGGGCACTCACGGGCCTCGCAGAGTCGGCGCCCATGTTCCGGTGTATGAAATGGTTGCGTCCGATTTATATGTAAATTTGCTTCATATTGATGATATTGGATTTAGAAAAATCTTTGTTTAAAATCTTTTCATTATGAATTTCTGATAGTATTTAAGTTCTTTCTCTGTTTTTGAAGAGGCTTATCTATATTGAAACATAATATTTCAATATTTCAAGAAATTCTCCTCTCGATTTTTGGGGCAATGCCCCCTTCTCAGTTATTGAGGTGCACTTTTCCCGGCTGCCTCCAGTCTACGCCTATGCTGTCATTTCTCTGCGCATATTTTCAAAATCGTTTCGTTAATCAAGACATCAAATCAATTACTTGTAGATAATACCGACTATAACCATGGATTTATAAATAACAGTAAAATCTGTTCACTAAAATTTACCAAATAATGTCAGTTAATACGTAGTCCTATAGCATACTAAGTTATGGCTCATTTAAGTTTAGAGTCTAAAAAACGAAACATCGGGGAGTGGGCGATATAAGAGGAATTCATATTTCCCACGCATCTTTGGTACAAACAAATAAATAACAGGACTACTTAGGAAACAATTAGCAAATTTGTAAAGAATATCCACGTTCTTTACAAAACAGTCGGGTGCTGCCAAAATGGCGGACGGCGCCATATTCTCTCGATTCTTCAGAATTTCTTGCGTCGAACGAAAGAACAAACATCGCTACAGTCGCTTCAAGTGATCACGTGTCAACCAGTCAAAGTTTGCAACGAATTCATACAGCGCCAACGTTTCCAGTTCGGTTACACACAGGAACAAAATTCTGTTTCTTTATATTAGGTTTCCTTTCTTTGAAATATTCATCTCTGCAGAAATGAAGCCTCTTTCCGAATCCAACAAGAAGTCTCGTTCTGAATCCCAGAAGCCTCGTTCTCAATCCAATAAGCCTCGTTTTCAATCTAACCAGCCTCGTTTGGATCAAGTCGATCTCGTTCTCAGCCCAACAAGCCTCGTTCTGAATGTCTGATCGTGGTCTCACGTTTGCGTCTCGCACATGAGCTGGGAGTTGGGATTGTTCGGGAAGGCTTCGTCAAAGTGTGATACCGTTAGGGGCTCGTTTGAATCATCGGAGGGCTCCATGGGGTACGTTGGACGCGAATGAAGGCTTTGATGAGGCCGAGAGTCACGCCAACGTTGCCTAGACGGAGTGTCGTCGGCGGCAGTTAGGGACTTTGAGTAATAGAAGACCGGAAGTTTGGCGCGAATGACTTCCGGGTCCTAAAACATCAAAGGCTATCGGCGTTAGGTTGCTGGTAATAAGAAAACATAACATGCAATGAAATGCTATTAACGATTTACCGAGAGAGCGAACGAGTGTATGATTAACCGAGTCGTTGACCAGTTATAGGTCTATGTACACATCTATGTCATACCTATGTACGTATGTATGTATATATACGTAGGCCCTATTTATGTATGCTATATAATATTATGCAGATCATGTCATGGATTAGATTGATTGCTTCAATGCTTTACTAATACACTGATAGATGATTATTTGCTTGTTTGGTAACTAGTTACATTGGCGTAATTTGCGGGAGATATGGGGGTACGAGGGGTACCCGTACCCCCACTTTTGGACTGGGGTACCGTACCCCCACCTAATGAGCAATGCCAATCAATATTTTATTATTGTGCCTTTCCAGAGATCGCAGTCTCCCCTTGCTTCGTGTTTATAATAAATTGGTACCTCCCTCTTTTTAGACCAAAGTTACGACCATGACTATTGCTAACCATAAGGCATCGCAACCCCCGTTAGTTTCATGAAGTGGCTGAATAAGTAAACAGCCAGGCAAAAGTCCACGAACTTACATCAAGGCATCTCTTAAGCTTATCGATGACGTGTCGGAAGCAGGGTCTCTGGTCTGCGTCCGTCATCCAGCAGCAGACCATGAGGTCATAGACGGATCGAGGGCAGGAGTTGGGGGCCTCGAGGCGACCCCCGGCCGTGACGAGCTCCATCACTTCCTGGTTGCCCCGGCCCGGGTAGGGCATGTATCCGAGGGAGAAGACCTCCCAAAGGAGTACGCCAAACGACCTGTCGTAGAGATTTAAGCAGGTTCTATATGAATTCCGTTTCACTATACATGCTATGCATTGTTTGAAAAGCGTCATACAGATTCTGTTACGCCTTAAGGTATATTGAAAGCGATGTGGCCTAAACTGTAAAGACTTTGTGAGTTGGTGGTTGAAGGTAACTGACTGACTAACTGACTGACTTATTGACTGACTGAATAACTGAATGACCGACCGACCGACTGAGTGATTAATCAAATAATAAATTTATTAGTAGATAAATAAGTCAAATAATCACGTAGCAGATTGCGTAGTTAGGTATGCAGTTGCAAAAATTAACTAAGCAGCTTTCAATGCATACCAAACATCGGTCTTGGATGTGAATATTCCATCGAGGAAAGCTTCCGGTGGCATCCACTTAACAGGGAGCATAACCTTTCCTCCCTTGCGATAGTAGTCCGCTCTGAATAAGTCAATAAAAGTAAATTAGCAAACGAACAATCGAAAAACGAATGAATTAATGACTGTATTTATAATTTCAGGTCTTAGCTATGCATCCAAACACGATATAAGAAATATCGACTGACTGTTGAATTTGTGTTTGTTAATTTGGAAAACTAGCTAGGTTGCTTGGCTGAGTGACTTTTGATATATTGAATCGACTGTTTGATTGAAGGACTAACCAACCTTGGGAGCTTATATCGCAACCTGCAATTTAATCTGCTTGGCCGTTCTTCACCTCTTTTCTGTAGCGCTAGAAGCCATTTGATTCAATTATCGTGTAACGATGTTAGATCGATAGCGCCCCTGACTAGTTCCTCTGAAGAGGCGCTATATAAATTCGATTACAATTACAATTACAATTATATTTACCATTACAACAACAGTAATTCAATGACTTAATGATTAGACCACAACTGATAACTTAACTTGATTGAGAGTTTCATGTGTTGTAAGGTCGATGAATTGAATCTCGTCACAGTGGACTGATTATTTCATTTAAATATGTATAGAACTAAATACACGTACGTCTTGTGTGTCGAGTTGCGCTAAGTTACCGATAGGGGAGTCGACGACTCAAGGCCTGATCGTTTGAGGACAGTGAAAGGCGGTGACCTTAGCGATCAATCGATTTGCTTGTTTAGCTGGATGATTGGTTGTGTGGCTGATCGATCGATTAGGCTGTATTGATTGATTACCTGTAAATGTCTCGGGCCATTCCAAAATCTGCAATCTTGGCCACTCGATCGGGACCTTTGGTCGTCAGAAGACAGTTCCTGGCGGCCACGTCTCTGAAAACACGAGCACCAAGGAACACAATTGAACGGTAGGCCTATACAATCAATGCCTAATGTCATGGTGTTAAAGGCCGTCTGGTCTCACCATAGAATTTGGCTCGCACAACGATTTTCCTTAGTATAGTGACCAGTAACTGATGCCTTAAGCATTATCACTTTGGCGCTATATAAGTTCTCAGATGAGATTCATTTATCATTTATCACAAATGTTTCGTTGTCTAATTATAGTTATGGAATCGGGTTTCAAAACATGGTATTGCCACTGAGAAATTATTTACAAACTTCCATTTTCGTAAGTGTTCGTTTTTCGTTCGAGACTAGGTTATCGTCGCCGACAATTACCCGTAAAGCAAATAGCAAATTCGAAGTTGACCCACCTTTACAGATCGGCTGCTGCAGACATAACAGCCTGTAGCCTAGAGAAGTGTGGATTTTATCATACAATGTTTTTGGCCAAAATATGTGATGCATTTTGGGAAAAGGAACCATAAGTCTCTCCACAGTTACTGAGAAAACTGGCTTTAAAGCAAGTATAGGTCAGTTTCGGTGAAAATGAGTTCTTAGTGATTTCGGATACAATGATATGGCTGGTAAACATTGACTAAAGAAAATTTTCAAAAATCTCAAGTTTTATTCTTCAAATGACGATTTTTGTGATAGGCTTAAAAGGGACTATAAGTACCGTGTCATCCTTCCTAATTTTGATAATAGTTTTAAGCAGATAATAATTTTTTAAATGTAGAACTATTTGTATACAAGAATAAAGTGCATGTATAAAACACATAATACGGTGATTATATGGCATTATGAGCTATGTTTAGTTATTATTTCGTGACGAATTCCGTGGTAAAGTTCTGTGAAAATTTCGCATTTTCTGCAGTGAAAGTTTAAACTGAAATATCCGAAAATTGTCATTTGCGCATGTTCTGTTCTCAATAAGTTTTAAAAATACTTTGGATGAAGATATCAAGTTCATTTTTTCTGCATTTTAATCAGACATTAGGCCTACCCAGGATTATGAATCAATGCCTAACTCCATTTGAGACTTATGGTCCCTTTTCTCAAAATGCATCACATATATTCCAGTAAACCTCTATTAGGTTCAAATAGCTTTCAGAAAAACTTGATATTAAACTCTAAAATGCTCAGTATAAATGTTTCTTGATGGCAGCTGAAATGTCCGATTATTAAAATTTTCACGATACTGAGTGCTATAAATAAATAAAATTGTCGTATCTTATGCGAAATATGCTACCATAGGCCTACCTGTGAATAAAGTGATTGAGTTCTAAATATTCGCAGCCATAAGCGACATCTAGTGATAATCGAATAAGATCCAAGTAAATCAAAGTTGATGGATGTTCCTGATGTGACAAAAATTTTAATCAACATATGAGAAAAACTGCCTCAATAGCGATGATTATAACGAACAATCAAAATCATAATGAAACTGCTAAAAAATTGAAGATGATGCAATCATTGCCCTGATCATCACCATGCAAGCTCATCATCATGCTCATCATCACCATGCTCATCATAACCATGGTCAACAAAAACAACATCATCATCGTCATCATCATCAGCAGTAGCTGCTGCAGTAGCTCCTGAAGTCAGCCATGCCAGTCTTACGCTGCGATGCAGTGGCGTAGCTATGGGAGGGGGGGGCAGGGGGGTACATATGTGCCCGGGCGCCAAGGGAAGGGGGCGCCAAAATGAGGGTTAAGATAAATAATTTTACTCTTAATTTTGATGCAGTTTTAACTAATTTATCACAAATGAATGCATAAGATTTAATTTTAGCTTCCTAAATATATCCAATTATATCCTCATTACTTACAAATAAGTTCTTAGGTATGAATTTGGCGCCCCATTGAGCACTAAGGGGAAACATGCATGTACTGTCTGTATTTGTTATATTTTATTTCATTAAAAAAAATTAAAATGGCCATTCGATTATGTGGAAAATGTGAAATAGTAAAACGGGGGGGGGGGGGGGAAGGGAGGGGGCGCCAAATTCATAGTTCGTCCCCGGGCGCAAAATATCCTAGCTACGCCACTGCTGCGATGGGTCGGAATAAATAACCTCCCTTCTATTTGGTCATATGTCAAGTCCACTGATTTCCTCACATGTCCAGTAGGCCTACAGGTCTCATCATATCTTCGCGTATAATTATTGTATTTAGCTAGAGTAGTCGAAAAAGGTGATAGAAGTGATAATTTGCACGTTGTCACAGATTGCTATTGTTACTTATTGTTGTTATTGATCAAAAGGATGGAAATCTCACGGGCGTTGGACGAGATTCTCGTAGGAAGGTCTTGACGTCACCTCCGTTCAAGAGTTCAAGGACGATCAGTTTCGGATGTTTGTCGAAGCAGACGCCGAGGAATTGAACGATGTTCGGATGGTTAAACTTGCTGCAACATCAAAACGCGTCCGTAAAAAATTATAGGAGCAGGAAGAAGGAGGAGGACGAGAAGGAGGAGGAAGAAGAAGAGGGAGAGGTGGAGAGCTTTGTCACGAAAAAATTGTGGATGTGTATAGTAGAAAGTGTGCGATTCGTCGCGTTGAGCGAGATGTCATAGTCAATTTTGGATCGAACGAATCTGCAGACTGCACATAATATTGGTTGAGTTCCCCATACGACAGAAGCCAACACCCAGTAGGCCTACGTATAATATATACATGCATATATACATACAGATATTTAGTCATATGCTTATTCAGTTTTAATATTGCTCTAATATTTATCGAAATCCTATACTCCCTTGCGCAGAGCATCGTCATAAAGATTAAGACTTAAAATTCAAATGGTGAAACTTCAGTTTGAACGAACCTCATAATAAAGGCCTCCATAAGGAAATCCATCTCGGCTTGACTTGTACATAGAGCGGGCAACGTCTGCAAAGAAGGTTTAGCAAGAAACATAAACTGGTTGCAAAGTATAGAATATATTTATATATGCTGAAAATTGTGACCATAAAACGTATGGCAATGTATTCTGAAGAGCAATTTTGAAGCTATGGGAGTTACTGGGCGACGTTCTATACACGGATCATCCCAGAAGACGCTTCTAGAACACGGCATTACGCAAAGATCAGTGTCATCCATAAGCGAGACAAGGACCTTCGTAAGGGGCGGATATCCATCGCCCGGTATCTTTGATCTCTTATAAAGCATGCTACAGTTTAATGATAATGGCTTGTAATGATTTTAATAATGAAGACAACGATGATAGGCTAATAATAAAGATAATGACGATTCTGCTATAATCTGATTGATATATGGACGAGAGGGACTAGAACCGAATCCCTGACCTTGGCCGCCACGGCTATAGTTCCTGATTCGCGGGTGCTTAGATATCCTTGATAGACCTCGCCAAAGGCGCCTTGACCCAGTGCCCTAGAAATAAAACAGAAGTTAGCTAAGTCAGCTGGTAAATCCTGCAATCGGTCGATCCTCCTTAAAGTTGCGCGATTATCGCATTGAGACAGGAACAACGATATGAAAGCATCAACGAATGAAAACAAATAAATCAAAAACTTTTGCATTTTGTTAAAATTGATTGATTAATACGTTCGTTCTTTCCTTTATTTCTTTCATTGATTCGTTCGTTTGTTCGTTCATTTGTCATCCACCCATTCATCAGTCCATGCATTTTTTTACCCTCCAATCTACACACCCACATATCCATCCAGACAACCACCAACCCCTCCCTCCCTCCCTCCCTCCCTCCCTCCCTCCCTCCCTCCCTCCCTCCCTCCCTCCCTCCCTCCCTCCCTCCCTCCCTCCCTCCCTCCCTCCCTCCCTCCCTCCCTCCCTCCCTCCCTCCCTCCATCCATCCATCCATCCATCCATCCATCCATCCATCCATCCATCCATCCATCCATCCATCCATCCATCCATCCATCCATCCATCCATCCATCAATCCATCAATCCATCCTTCCATCCATCCATCCATCCATCCATCCATCCATCCATCCATCCATCCACCCACCCACCCACAGACGTACCTGACGAGAACCAGCTTGTCTCGTGACAATTCCTTGAGGTCCTGAATGGTGCACTTTGTCTCTCCGAAGTCGTAGTTCGGGTTGTACTCCGTGACGATGCTCTGCGCCCCCACCACTGCTCCTCCTCCTCCACCACCACCACCACCTATTCCTACTGCAACCTGTATGCCAGTCAGACTCCGCAACTGATTGACGCAGCATTCGGGATTACTCAGCCTCAGCAACCGCTCGGCCTTCAACCGCTGGCGTCGGTGATGGAAAACTAAGCAAACACATTGATCGGAAGATAATCTCTGACCTCTGACCTATATAGGTCTAAAACTCGGTCATAGGTTATATTCATGATTTTATTATGTGATCATAATTATATTCATAGAATGGCCATCCGACATCAAAGACGAGGTTACGAAATATTATGTCGCCAACACTTAGACCACTGTAACCCCTCGTCACTCATTACCAGGACTGCTCCTGTTCTTCTTTATGACACCGCACATACAGGTTGATTTTCAAAATCTAGGCCCAGCTGGAGAAAATACCAGTTCACCAAGAACAGTTCTAGTTTATTTCTAGCTTAGGTTCAGTTTGACCAGAGAAGTCTGAGAATTAAGGACTGATATTAACGTATACACTGTAATGAAAGCCTTCGAAATTTCTCAGCTATTAAGTATTATGGAAGGCTAGAGTGCAATGTTTCATAAATTATGAACCCCAATTTGAAACAAATCGTATGCTGAACAGGAAGCCAATGTAAAGATTTAAGTGTAGGTCACATTAGGGGTCATACGTTCATATTTTGATGCTTTTGTGAAACAAGGTTATAGCCTACCTCGGCAAGCTGAAAATAGGCGGTAATGCGATCCTTCATACATTTTGCATTCGGGTTATGTGAAATGTGAAATGTGGTTTCTGTGAGTGGAGTGAAGAATTTTACAAGAGTGCTTAATCTTACTGATGGAAAAGAATTGTACTCGAGCAGAACAGCTATGGCCGAAGTAAAGCTACGATTCGGTTTTAATTCCAACATAATATAAAACTCTCTGAGTTAACTGACTTAGATTAGATTGGATTGAATATTATTAGATTAGACTAAATTTTATTGTACCAAACAAGACTTAATTAATGCCAGTGATTCATTCATCGTCACTGTTTCAGCAACTCACTCAGGTAGCTGGCGCAGGTGAGGAGGATGGCAACGAAGGCAAAAGAGGCGATGGCTACAGCCGATATTGCCCCAGGGCGGATGAAGATCGAGGGGGTCTCTGGCGCCACCGAATGGCTGGGTAGTACCCCGGTCTTTTCTAGAAAAAAAAACAAATTTACACCACATCCCCAGACCATATATTATGCTTCATTAACTGTCACTAATTTACTCATTTATTTGTTGTCTTGATTTAAAAAAATTCATTTCATTCATTCAATTATTTTTTTTATCTCCTGACTTAAGTTACATTAATTAATTAATTAATTAATTACAAGTGCAAATACTTTTAAAAACATAACGTTTATTCTCTTGGCTTCTATAGGCCTACTTATGTAATATTAATTACTTTGAAGGGAAACCAGTTTTAGTTGGTCAGGTATGGAAACCAATTTGAATCCAAAACGAAAACAGGTTTCAGGCTATCAGAAATTGAACCTGGTTTCAGTGAATTAAAACCTCCGTTAGACACAGAAAATTGCTTACTGCAGGACATTTATATAGCGCCGTTGTGAAGTGCTCTTACCAATGCAGCTTAGTCCATCTTCGGCAAGCACCTTGTTGAGGGGACAGTAGCAGCTGACTTTGTGTCTTCTAAGGTCAATGTAGACGCAGAGGAACTCACATTGACAGTCAAAGGCAAACGAGACCTCAACCACTCCATCACCATCATTCACCCCTAAAAGAAACCCAAAAGAAAATAAATTCTATATTTATACAGCAAGCTTTACAGAATGGCAATGCAAGTTTCTACTGTGTGAAGTTAGCACCACATGAAAAGCCTGTATGCATGCATCTTTGTCTCTGTCTCTGTCTATCTCTCTCTCTCTCTTTGACCAATGGCAAAGAAATTACTTTGCTTTCACATTATCTGCGCAATGGCTTCTTCTAAATGTACTAAGCTGACCTTAAAACCAGTGGGCTTCAAGCATTAGAAAAATATATTTAGCCTACGGATTGTGAATCAACAGAACCGGTCATCACAGGGTATAGTATCTGCATCACGCTTTAAGACTTTCAACATACCCGTTAAGTTAAGCGTTAACTTAAGCATTTATAGGAGCGTCATCGTCTCTTGTTAGCCTACCCGTGTATCCACCTCCTCCACTGGGAAGATCAAGGCACTAAAAGCTTATAAAGATTACCTAACCCAATTATTGTAATTGCAAGCGTAGGCGTGTTATTTTATAGATAGTCTGTATTAGTATTTGCAGATTGATGGTCAAGAAACTTTACACACCTGAATCAAATCTTGGATTTGACCCTTCGGCGCTGATGTAGGAAGATCCGCCTTGACCATTATGATCCGATCCCCCAGATATGGAAACATTACCACCTGTACGAAGACGAATTCAGAAGCATTGGATGATATGCATTCATGTGTCCTGTCTGGTAATTTAGAATTAGACTGGTCGGTAGGTTGAGTGACTGACTGACTGACTAATTGAATTAATATAGGCAATTATTGAATAGTCGACTGATTTATTAATTGCTGATTACTTGATTGACTGTTTGGCTGACGTATTAACTGACTGATAAAATGAATTAACGAAATGATAACTGACTGAGATTCAAAACTTGATTGAAATACTGATTGATTGACTGACCGACTAGCTGACTGACTGGATGGTTGATTGAACGATTGATATAATCACAGATTAATCAATTGACGGAAGCATTAACTTCAGCATTTATAGGAGCGCCATCGTCTCTTGCTAACCAACCTGTGTATCCACCACCTCCTCCTCCAGCCAGGCAGCCTCCACCTCCGCCACCGAATCCTCCCATTGTCTCCCAGCCGAAGCCAAGCACCTGAGAGCAGGGATTGCCTCCTTGGGAGCCCTCGATTAGAGATAGGCCGGACTGAGGCGAGGATGGAGGACGCAACGGGGGCCTTATACCTCCACCGGCTCCTGTAACGAAGCAGTCAACATATCAATAGATCATTTCATCAATGAATTAGTGTATAAACGAATTAGGTTATGGAATTTACGAATCGACGAAATACCATATTAATTGATTTACAAAATAACGAATTAGTCGCCTGAAACTATTGATTTTATTAACGAATAGCAGAAGCAATGAGTCAATCTATCAATGACTCAGAATCTACTAATAATTGTTTAAAGTTATTGTTGAAATAAAAAAATATTTGCGACATTTCATCAAGTGGTTATGATTGTAAAGGAAGGTGTTAATTGTAGTAGGCCCTATAATGGCGATGATGATTATGGTCGTAACAGGTGGGGTAGAAGTAGGTGGGGGTAGTAGAGCAATGGTTGTGATGATGTTCGTGTTGTTGGTGGTGCTACTGACCAGGTCCTGACTTGGTCGAAGGCGATGACCGTCCTGGCCCAGGGCCACTAAGCCCTCCGTCACTGCTCACCCGGTTCAGACCAATCGCCCCAGATTTGCCTCCAGCGCCTCCGGCGACGAGAAGGGGAACGATCACTCCACTCTGCGAATTTTTCTGAAACATGCAATACTTAAATCAAACCAGTGTAATCCAAATAATATCTGTCTTACCCAGTCAGATAATTATATCTCTTTCAATCGAATATATTCGTATTCGGTTCTTGTCAATCGCATCCAGGCAATTCTAAACAATGCTTATGTAATGCAATTGAATGGAATCTATAGTGTAATAATAACTGACACATCACGTCACTCTACCACGACTACCACCACCCACTACAACCACCACCCACGTGCACTACCAACACCATGTAATATAAATGTAATGTAGTGCAATGTAAGGTAATGTAAGATAATGTAATGTCTGATGCGATGTTATTTGATGCAATGAGATATAATGTGATGCAATGTAATTCCGATGCGATGTTCAGATGTTGACTCTGAATATAACGGCCTAAGATGTAATACACTGTAGTATTATGAGCCAAAACATAATGCGATGTGAAGGAGTGTAATGTGGCAAACATTTCTGAATGCAATTGTAATTAGTAACTCTATTGCGCCGGTGTCTAATGTATAAGGCATCAACCGATGGCACACCAAACCCCAGCCGTAATCAGGTCAATATCCAGGAGATCAGTCCGAGAGACAAAGAGGCAGCCTATGGTGCATAAGTTAAGTCATAAGTTGAGAACGAAAATAAATGACATAAGCGACTAAGCAAAACGGATAGACGCAGGTAGATAGGCCTAATTATAGTTCCAAAACATAATAGGTGCAGCAACCGAAAAAGCTCGCTATGTTAGGCTACGTAATGCATAATGCAATGCAGTCAAAAGCAATGTAATGTGTCGTGCAGTTCTGATGCAATGTTTTCCTTATAGCAGCAACAACAGCATTAGCCTCTAACCGTGAAGACGTATGTGGCGCCCCCTCCGCCGCCACCAGAAACGTTTGTAGCGCCATCTGTCGCCATCTCGATTGACCGATTCATCGAGAACCTTCCGTGACGACAAAAGTAGGTCATGTCATCGTTGACAGACTGCAACGCACAACAATCGCAGCAGCAAAGAATAATAGAGATATGAAGCATCACGGCATCATCAAAGAATCATCACCAGCAAAATAAAATAACAAATAGAACAACGAACAGGAAACAACGTAACGAAACTAATGAAAACGAAATCGGACGACGTCATCATCGTCGTTGTCGCCGTCATCATCGATTGGAGTGTCATAACAACAATGGCATTGTAGAAGTCATTAGGCCTATATCAGAATAGAAAAGATCCATAATCAAATCGTCGTTATCATCGTTGTCGTCTATCGGCAGAGTTCACACAGATCCTTGCAGTACACAGACTCAACCGGTCATAACGTGCATCCACCAGTCACTGTCAGTAGGCTACCAAGCATCAAATGATCTGAAAGTTCTCGCCATCACGCATGCGCAGCACCATTCATAAACACAAGGACTGGTCGCCCCCGTATATATCTCCGTATATACCGCACATCAACTCACGCATACAGCAGCCAAATTGAACAAACTAATCGAAGTTCGTATAGAGGTCTAGTAGCTACAAAGCAAAACATACTTTTAGACAGACAGACAGACAGACAGACAGACAGACAGACAGACAGACAGACAGACAGACAGACAGACAGACAGACAGACAGACAGACAGACAGACAGACAGAAAGACAGACAGACAGAAAGAAGGACAGACAGAAAGACAAACAAACAAACAAACAAACATACATACATACATACATACATACATACATACATACATACATACATACATACATACATACATACATACATACATACATACATACATACATACATACATACATACATACATACATACATACATACATACACACGCATACATACATACAGACATACAGACAGTACATACCCTGTCTGCTGATGCACATGCGTCTGTACCCTGTTGTCCGACTATCACGTAGATAAGGTCTGAGGCATTGAAGGTGAACTTAGCACTGGCATAAGCCCCCAGACCTCGCTCCGTATTATACACCCCCGTGCCACCTGCAGCACCCAGCGCCGTTATCCTACAACCAATCCACAAACAACACATACTCCAGTTGCTTCATACATATACATCCTAATTGCAGCACGCACATTGTATTCACCAAATATGTATAATTACAGATTACGTCGAGAAAGGTGACATGCAATGAATGCGCGAACAAAAGAAAGGTTGTATCAGTCAGGGGGCAACAGAGGACTTTACTCAGAAGGGATATTTGTTGCAGAACTAGCGCGCCTTATCAGCTCTGCACTGGATAGGACAATAACAGATGAATAGATTTATTTTGAATACTTTCCTACAGTCAACAGCATCACCATCATTATTTTTGATTGACCATTGATTGAAGTCCTCTGGAATACGATACCAGCGCTACAGAAATATCAGTACTTTACCACTAGTAATGTACTGGAGAAAGTATAGGCTACTAGTAAAGTATTAGACTATATGAGATCATATCAGATCATATCAAAGAGCAAATGAGATGGTATGAGATTGGATAAGATCAGAATAGATTAGATTAAACTATACGAGATCAGATTAGACCAGAGTATTAATCATGATGATGATGATTTTTGCCATATTCTTCACGATTTTTTTCTGAATTTAAACAAATTACAATAATACACTTAGCATAAGAGTGAGTCTAAATTATGTGGCTCATACGTGTATGATCCTGACTCTGGTACGGTCCAGACCTGGACTCCACTGACTCCGCCTTGGCTGAGGACTCTGACTGGCGCCACCTTCTGTCCATAGAAGAGATCGCACTGATGTTGCGTTGGACCGTATCGACCCTTCATTCCACACGCAGAGAATTTGAACTCTGGAAGGATTTCAGAGCATATGCCAGTAAAAAACGCCGATTATATAGCGCTTCTATCTTATGTGATCAAGCCTAAACTATTCTAAATTCTAAACCGCTTTAATCCTAGTGAAAGAGCGACGAATGAACGAATGCACAAACGAATTAATGCACAAATGAAGGAACGAATGAAGAAAAGAATGAATAGATACACAAATTAATTTCTTAACATCTGAATAGATAGAAGTTATGAACAAATGAACGAACGAACGAAAGAGTGAATGAATGAAGGAACTAATGAATGAAATATTGAACGAATGACTGAACGAACTAAAAGAATGAACCGATTAATGAATGAATGAACGAATGAATAAATGTATGAATGAACGATCTATCGAACGAACGAATAAACAAAATGAATGAATGAAGGAATGAACCAACCAACCAACAGACCGTTCATCAATCCATCCATCCCATACTACTCCACCCCATACTACTCCACCCCATACTACTCCACCCCATACTACTCCATCCCATACTAATCTACCCATACTTACTCAGCGTTTTGTTGTTGTGCTCGACGATTGGGTCTGGTCGAACAAGTTCTCGTGTCGGTTCTTGGCTCTCTGCAATCATAGAATATGACAAGTTTTTGAATCACTCCAATCACTGATCGCTTGGTTGATTGACAGATGGATGATGAGTATAGAATAATCGCCTGTCTCCAGTGTTTAACGACATCTTGCGGCTGCCTTGGCTGTTGACATCAACCTTACCTTGCCTCACGTGTAGGTCAACTAAACGATAAGCTACAGTTATCGTCCACGCGCCTCGCTTCATTATGGAAAGCAGGTGTCTATAATCATGAGAAATCGCGAACTATAGTGGTTGCATAGTAACGCAGGCTTGACAGCTGACAAGGGTTAAAATGGTTTCTGTTATCTACCGTCTCGATTGGTGACGCTTGTCTTGACTCCCAGACAGAGCAGAAACAGGTGGACGGCTGTAACCGCCTTCATTTATAAGTTCCAAATGACGAAAATAGTTCGATATTCGAGAGAAACTTTCAGCATCTCTCGAGACTACGCACAGCCGTACAATATCTCTCCAACATCCTCACGTGTTCAGCGCCGAAACCTTGACCTTGTTTCAACCCAGTGACCTTGAACTTGACTCCCCATTTTCTAATCTCGCGTTCCATCGTCACCGACGTCCATGACGCGTAGCTTGACACACGTCAGGCATGACAGAGCTCGTTATCGACTCATGCTAGAGCAATGCTCTCTTAATGTAACTGCATTTGAAGGCATGCGAGCTGTTGCACGTGTCACGTGGTTGAGTTTTTCTATTATAGGCCTATTTTAAAGGTTTTGAAATAACCAGAAATTACGACCCCTGGGAGTCGTAATTAGTAGTATGTCTAACAATATCAATGAAGCCTTAATTTAAAAGCACTTTTTAAACCTCATTACAAGCGCTATATATATAACATAATTATTGGCTGTCGATTCTTCACTTAAAAGTATGTGTGTAGGTGAAAACTGTACAGAATTTGTCATCTCTAAGTCATTGGCCTTTGATGCTTTAACAGGTAGTTGAACTTTGGAACATCGCTTGTATTGCTGTTAACGTACCGTGGTACGGGCGACATCAACAGCAGTGGCAGCCATGAGATGTCACTAAATACTCGATGCCAGTACAATTAGGTTAAATTCCATGATTTTTCAATTGATGTAACTGGAAACCGAACGCTTTGGTAAAATATTAGGCTATAATACAGAATACATTATTAGCGAAGGATTATAAACATAATATCCAGGTATACGATACAAGATGGGCGCGAATAGGGCAACCCCTAATTGATTGGCCTACAAGATCCGGAAACACTGAAGAGCTAGTCTGCATTAGTCGATTGCACCAATGTTACCCCGACTATATTGTAGACAGCCCAGCTGGTTTATCGATCCAGGAATCAATCGAGGCTCATCCACACATACAAACACAGACACCCAGACATAGTCATACTCAGACAAACACACATACACACATAAACATTACGAATATATATTACACAGTTACATTATATATATATACTATATAAACATATACATTTACAAACTGATACACAAACAATTAACAGCACAGTCGCCAGTGTGTCTTGCTGTCGGATTGTTGTGGTTGCCTTTTGCGTCCCATCCGAATGTTCATTTCGACCTCAGAACCAAGCATCCGGGCAGTTTATAACCGAGGAGTGTCTATAAGCGTGTCAACTTTAGCGTCTTGTTCCACATAGGCGTGATAGCATGTGTGGTCTTTATCATAATCGTAATCTCAGAATTCACGAAGCGCTACTTTAAACTAAGCACAGGCGCCTGCTTTTTCACGAGTGCTGCGTTGGTGGAAGATGTTGCAAGTCCGGATATCCCTCGAAACACCGGGTGCAAAATTCCTACCACACAGCCTAATATTTAACTGACCATCCTTGACTAACTATTGAAGCTGGGCTCCCTATTAGCGGAACACTATTGCTTCCTTAGGGTCAACCCTTTGATACCTGTCCAACGATAGTAAACGTAATTACACGTGGTGTAGATAAAGGTTTTTGAATTGAATTGAATCCCACAGTTACGTGGATTCGGAGTATGAGGAATCTTACCTTACCTTGCTTTATCTCTTTACGTTCTTTACCTTACCTGACCTTAGGGGCCTACTTGATTTTACCCTGTATGACCATACCTTGCCTCACTTTTATCTTCACCTTACCTACTCCTATTTTACCCTATCATTATCATTATCGTAATTATTAATTTCTCAGCTGATAATGCTTAGGTTGGTGGGTAATTTCATTTTTGACGCGCGTGACCATTTTTTGACCAGATCAGTTCAGAAGTACCCCGTGTCCCCGCACCTGTCAAACAAGATCGCCGCCTCTGCCAAAGACTCTGAGGATGATACTATCTGTCAACTATATATATCGCTCCACGTGTGGACGTGGGAGCACCTTAAGAAACTATAGTTTTCTGTGATTATGTTGCACGCTGATGATATTTCAGTTCTTAATGGGATTTTAAACAATAACATAATCTAGAATGGCACAGGGAGATCTTTTTGTGAGGTATTCAAAAGACACTGTAGTAAGTTGCCAGCTAAATACATACATACATACATACATAAATACATACATGTACATACATACATACATACATACATACATACATACATACATACATACATACATACATACATACATACATACATACATACATACATACATACATACATACATACATACATACATACATACATACATACATACATACATACATACATACATACATACATACATACATACATACATACATGCATATTGTCATCACCTTAATGCGTTAAGTCATATTATACTTACCGAATGTTGGGTTGCTACATTCGGTTGTCAAGGAGATGTCGTCAATGGCAACAGCGCCACTGTACGGCAAAACTTTAATTGCCTCGAACTGGATGACGAATCTGGAAAATTAATTCAACAATCCATTGGTTCCAAAAGTTTCCAGAGCAAGGCATCTTTACTCAAAGTCATTCAGTCAACGGCACCTGGTCTTAATTTCGTTTATTTTTCTTCTTTATTTTAATAACGAGCAACGTTCCTTGTATTTAACCATAGCAGTGTTGCAACTATTTCTACGCTAATCGAAGTTTAAAAAAATGGTCAAACGTCTAGGCCAGTAGTGATAATTAGTAGTTTTCACAGTTTGGCAGATAAAGCTGCACACATGAATGGTTCTGCCATTCTGCCCACCCTATAGAGGAGAAGGTTTAAGGCACTCTTGGGTACCGCCGCACCGAAGTTGGGAAACAACGCTATAATTAAATATAATCAATTCATCCAAAATCAATAAATGAATGAATAAATCAACTAATCAATCAATTGATCAATCGATTAATCAATCACTTAATTAATTAATCAATCAATCAAACAATCGATCAGTCAATTTAATCAACCAGTCAAACATGGACTAGACTTGATTGGATTAGATTAGAATGATTTGATTAGGATTATTAGACAGACCTATGTGAGAGGATGGGCAGAGGAGCAGAGAAGCGAAGCCAGGCGTTCGTCCCGTAGAGACCGGAGTGTTGTAGGAGCCACTTGTGGTTGCGGCCACATCCGCGGCATCCGCGTGGCCTTTCCTTCAGATGGACGTAGAGGCCACTCACGTGCGCTCCTCGCATGTAGTAGTAGAATCGAAGCTACAGTCAGGTAGCAACCAATAGACTCCGCCGATCAATCAACGCATCAATGTATCGATTCATCAACAGATGAATTAATTGATTCATGGACGAATGATCGATTCAGCACGGCAAAAGCAAACCAGCCAGCCAGCCGGTCAATCAAGCAGCTAGCAAGAGAGCCAGCCAATCAGCAGGCACGCCATAAAATCAGTCAGTCAGTCAGTCAGTCAGTCAGTCAGTCAGTCAGTCAGTCAGTCAGTCAGTCAGTCAGTCAGTCACTGGAAACGGTAGCCGATCCGTTGAAGCGGTCGCCTTGTAAACGCGGAGAGTACGGATTTGACCCTTCCCTGAGACGACTACCGTGTGGAGATATTGAACAAGTCCTTCACTCACAAATAGCGCCATCTATTGATGCTTGGTCAACAGACGGTGGCGCTCAATAAGTGCCACAGTCAGTCAACCAGTCAGCCACAGTTAGTCAGTAAGTAAGTCAGTTCATGTTCATGTAATTCAACCTGTTGTTTTTCTTGTTGCTATTATTGTTGTTGTTGTCTTGTGTTGATGAGTTGACTCTTGTGTTGTGTGCTTATATATTGTGTTGCTTGAATACCTGACACATGTTGTACAGTTCAGACGATTCGTTGAAGTGTTCTCTAGGTGGCGGCACTAGCAGTGGACTTTCATAGATGGCGTTGTTGCCCATTGCCTCTCCTTCAGACTCTACCCGAATGTAATGTCCTGCACGGAATAAAGCATTACTGTAAGGTGGCGTAATTAAACGCTGATCATTGATTAAGAGTGAAAGTACATTAATTTACCTGCAGTAATTATGTTGACTAAATCATATTTTCGTCCTCTGCTTATTAGTAAATTACTTGCATTTCCGATAAAAAATATTCGTAATAATAAATAATAATAAATAATAAATATTGCATTGTACAATTTGCCAGCAGTCCAATAAGAATTGCACTCTAGAGAGTTTCGCAAAAGGCGCTATGCTATTGACCAGATGCATGTATACATACATATAGTCTATCCATACACATACGCACACATATATATGCAGACAGACAGACACACACACAGACAGAAAGGCAAACAGACAGGCAACTTACCTTCACTGGTTCCCGTGGTATGGTCACAGTCTGGTCCGTCCTTGGAGCCTGTGCCTCCCATTCGTTTCCAGATGATGCCCGAATTACCAGCATTCTTCCATCCACAGGTACCTGCCTCGAAGTCACACCTGAGTGGCGACACTAACGCACCTGGAAGTAAGAAATCGTCGTATTCATCATTACCATCATCATCGCCAGGGTCCCCACGATTCTAGGGGCCTCAAATTAAAAAGACAAAAATTAATGTGTGCGTTACCTCCACGCGCGGCATGAGTGATGTATCTTGAAGCTACGAGTGCAAGGCTTAAGCTTATGTTATATTGTTCAAAAGTTTGTGTTGATTAATCTTCGCTTTACAGTATGTTTCTTTATGTTTTAACATTCATTCTGCTACAAAGCGAATGTTGAAAGTATTGTATTGTATTGTATTGTATTGTATTGTATATCAAAACTTATAAAGCGCCTCTACCCATCAATCAGTGAAGCCAGTGAAGATGTTAAAACAGTAATGTGGAAATATGGGAGGAGCGTGGGAGACGGGCGATTAGTCTAGCAGCTGCGTCAAGAACAGATTTTAATGGTAGAGACGGACTTTGGGGAGGCCAACAAAGAGGAAGTTACAGTAATCTATGCGAGAGCAGATAAAGGCATAGACAATGGAGATGAAGACTGGAGAAGAGACATGGGCCGCACATGGGAACAAGGGGGCATTTGTCCCTGGACACTTAATTATTTAGGTAAAGTCCTTGACCATTAATTATTTTGAAAGTTGTCATGTGTTTTATGTTCATGAATAGCTATGCAAAATCGTCAATTTAACCCCCTCGCAAATTTTTTTTCACCCCCTACAAAAATTCCTGCGGATGCCCACAGTACCAATAAATCCATAGGTTTAATGTTATTGACCGTTTAAATTTTGTTAACCCTGTGGATGGGCAGGGGCCCCAGTCCATTGCTTTGCCCAGGGCCTACAATGCTGTTAAGACGGCACTGCTGAGTCGGAAGTGCGGCAAAGGCCCCGGAAATCAAAGGCGTTCAGAGTCGTAGCTAATGAGGAACCACTGAGTCCCTCTCTGTGCATTCTCCACATTCTCGCCCAAGGTTGTTTATGACGCCGTTGCCATGGATAACCGTAGCACCTGTTGCTTACCTGATTCCGTCGCTTTATTGTCTGACATGTTTCTGTCTAAACCTGACCCCTCACCCCTACCTTTTGGCCCATCATCTCCTGCACCCTCCCGAGCTTAAGCAAGGAGCTGGTTCGGAATTGGTACGGACTGTGATTATACTGACCCAATTCAGCCTCTTTTGATAATCGACGTTATCAGTATGATTTATCTTCGTCGCCTTTGTTCCTAATCTTCCAATTCGTCGTCGTAAAATCATCATCGTCGTAGTCAACATCACTATATCGGTTTAGCGATCATCTTTTTCGCTAACAATTATTCATCATACTCATATCGTCGTCGTTATCATCAGTGGCTTCATAATCAATAGCAGTCAGTGATTTCATCATCATCAACATCAGTTCTGTTGTTATAGTAGATGGTCGTTGAAGTTATGGTTCTGATTCTTGATGACGATGATGATGTTGACGACGACGACAACGATACATGTACTAGTAAGTAAGTAATTTATTTGCCACAATCGTTAAAGTACTAGGAGTAGTTTGTTGCTCACTGCATGTTTCGTTTGCCTCGTCCTCTCCATCTAGGCAGTCCTCCTCCATGTCACAGACCAGATTACGTGAAATGCAAAGGTCTGTCCCGCACCGGAAACGATCGAAGGCACAACTACCGGCTTCGGGATCCAAGAGATCATCTACTGCAAAAAAAACTCTGGGAATTCATTCGCAGCGATGATGATGGTCATGGTAATGATGACGATGATAATGGAACCATGATATACATGATTGATATTATTAATGCATATTGTATTTTAAAATTTAATTTGTGCTATTATGTTGGTTTGGTCAAATAAAATGATTTTCGGTAATTAGGTAAATATATATACTTTCGGTAAATATATATATATACTTTCCCTACTTTACCTCATGTTGACTGATCTTACCGTGCCTCATTTTGCTTTTCTAAACCTTGCCTTGGCTTCCCTAACAGCAGGGAGTATATATCCGTATGACGAGACAACTTGGTTTTTTGTTTCAGTTGGATCTACCACACGATCCCTCTGGGTAAAATCTCGACGAAATTCCAGATCCTGTTTCGTGCGATCCGTGAATACGGAGACATTGGACACATTGCCCTCGACTCAATCAGCCTTGAGGCACGGTAAGATCAGTCAACATGAGGTAAAGTATATATATATATATATATATATATATATATATATATATATATATATATATATATACTTTCCCTAATTACCGAAAATCATATATTTATATTCACAAAGAGAAATTATAGCATTTTGTCCGACATAATAACAAATCACGTCGTGCTTGGGCGGGTGACCGTCTGTGGATTATCACGCTCCCTTGCGCTCTCTTAACCCTTCACCTCTTCTGGTCGGTAAATGAGTCATATCGCAGAATAAGAGGTTAATAAGGTTTGATTGCTGTGGTTGTGTTTGCGTTTCGACGTCGGGATCAGGTTTTTGTCGAGACGTTTCCAATGAAGCGTTTAACAAGTAAGCTTATATGTCACTTTTATCTTTAAGTTTCTGATGAGTTTCCATACAGTCGTTTATCTTCCTTATCTTTTCCTTATCTTCAACTGTTTAGTTGTGTTACCTTCTAGCTTTAAATGTCTGAGAAATTTCTATATAGGTGCATAAACAAGTACTATACCCTTGCCCTTATGCTTTTTAGGGTTTCTGTAGAGGTGTGTAAGCTGCCTTCATTTATTTCACCTTTGCAAATCTAATCGCATAAGAAGTATGGCTAGATTTTGATGTACTATTTATTTGTTATATAGGTGCCCTAGTAGCGGGATTTTTTTTATCCTTCTGGGCTTTCCTTGTTACCATCTATGACTACTATACATCCTACAATTACTGTGTCTTGATAATGGTTTCAATAAACTTGATTTATTGATTTTGTAGTATGGTATTTGGTAGTGCCTAGTATGAAAGTAGATCTTAGTAAAGACCATACCTACGTGGTCAGCTGAGCGAAGGCTGATTGAGTCGAGGGCAATGTGTCCAATGTCTCCGTATTCACGGATCGCACGAAACAGGATCTGGAATTTCGTCGAGATTTTACCCAGAGGGATCGTGTGGTAGATCCAACTGAAACAAAAAACCAAGTTGTCTCGTCATACGGATATATACTCCCTGCTGTTAGGGAAGCCAAGGCAAGGTTTAGAAAAGCAAAATGAGGCACGGTAAGATCAGTCAACATGAGGTAAGCCAAGGTAAAGCAAGGAAGATAAATAAGGTAAACTGCGATAAGACAAAGTGTAAAGTAATGTCAGGTAAGGGAAGGTTAGTCTAGGTATCGAAAACTAAGGTAAGGTAGGGTATGTGCTTAGGTAAGACAAGCTAAGGCTCGGAAAAGGTAGGCGAGACATGGTGAGCTGCATATAAGATAAGGTGGGTTAAGGTAAAGTAGGTAACTGTAATTGAACATTTATAGAGCGCCACTTCAAGAGTAAACTAATCAGAGTCGCTCTCTGCTGCTAAATGTCATTAAGAACTGGAGTTTTATCAGTTAGCAGCAGAGGCGTAACTTTGGTCTAAAAAGTGGGGGTACCAATTTCTTAAATACACGAAGCAAGGCGGAAACTGCGATCTCTGGGAAGGCACAATAATAAAATATTGATTGGCACTGTTTAAAAAGTGGGGGGTACGGTACCCCAGTCCAAAAAGTGGGGGGTACGGGTACCCCTCGTACACCCCACAAATTACGCCTATGGTTAGCAGCAATGCACAGAAAATTGCAGAAAGTTTGATATTCAATGGTCAGAATTTGGTGGTTAGACTAAAAACGGATTACTAGCTGTAGTTTTATCCACTGTGTGAGGACATCGTTTATGGCCGCCAGAGGCGCTGATGTCGATTTCATCGCATGTTTAGCTATGTTATGCACCGATTGTTATTTCCAGCGTTTAACGACATCTTTTAATGACGATCATGCTGTTGACGTTAACCTCACCTTTCTCAATAATATATCCTTTCAAAATGCGATTTAACGACAATAATTGACTAAACGTGTATAAGCAGAGCACTGTGTATACAGCTACGACAAGATTCTGTTAAAGCAGGTGGCAATCCTATGGTGCGACTGCCATAATAGTTTCTAGTAAACTTTTAGCGACGTGCTGTGGTTAACAGGGCTGTTGACGTCAATCTTATTTTGCCGTATATAATATCTAGTAAGCATTATGCCACATTAGAATGATCTTGGTACTAGTTGTTACCTAGTTCCCTTGTCTCCGTAGGCGGTCCACAACCTCACTTCCGGTTTGTCAAAGCGTCGTATGAACACTCCCAACTCCCTCTCTCCATCACCGTACATGTTCATTGCGAATTCCAGACGAAGGATCGTAGACGAGGATTCAAACCAAGGACTCACCAACTCGGCTTCTCGCTGCTCTTCCCGAATGTCACTCATAAACAAGGCGTAATGCCCTGGTGAAGAAAGAATAATTTTAACAATGTTTAATTATGTTAGCACTTCACTATTAATTTGTATAAAACTGTAAATATATAAAACCGTAAATGTAGAAATAAATTTTGCTACAGAAAATATAATTGGAAATATATGTTTCTTTACTTATAGTCGTACATATATTTGCAAATCTATGTTATTCAACTTGGTATATTATCAAAAGGCAGCTTAATTTTTGGTTTCATAACGAATATTGCCTCAAATTACATTACCTTACTTCACTTGACCGTAAAACACCATACATCACTGTACCCTCGCTAACATAACCTTTTCTCAACGTACCATAGTATAACTTAACTGTGTTTACTTACAAATTCACTTACCTTACCTTAACTTATCTTTTTCTTTAACTTAGTTCACCTTCATCTTCCTCGCCAAAAGTAAGCTCTTTTAGCAAAGGTCACTTAACTTGTTGTGCTTTCCCGACCATACCTTAACTTGCTATACCCAAACTTATCTTAAGTTATCTTACCCTCATTTACCGTAACTTTCCCAGCCATACATGATACACCATACCTGAAATAATCTCACCCTAACTTACTTCACTCTGACGTGTCTCGCCATATCTTACCTTAACTTGATTTCCTTTAACTTACGGTACCATCCCTTCACTTCAAGGGCGTAAACTTGTTCAAAATATTGGGGGGAATTTGGTTATTCATTCTACACTTGTTGCATTGGGTGTACAGTCCATCTCAATTATTGGGGGGCACGTGCCCCGGCTGCCCCCCGAGAGTCTACGCCTATGCTTCACTTTCCTTACCTTACCTATAGCCACGACGCCTGGTTAGCGGGGGATTTATCGACCGGGCTTCACCAATAGATTGTGATTTTTTATTGCAATTTAACTCAAGGCGACCATCGACTGATGTATTGAACATTATGACAACGGCGCTATAGAAATCATTAGATTAGATTAGATTAACTTGGCACTGAACCTGCAAGTAATAAACATGTCACCCACAAATAGTTACCCCGTATAAACGTCAAGTTCAATCAGATGATGAATGGACCGGTAAATCCCAGTTCACCAGGTGAACACAGTAAACAACTTCATCATAATTATTATTAAGAAACATTTCTATAGCGCCCCTTCTAGGCAATCTACTGAGGAGGGCTCCTAGTCCAGCCACGGCTAAAAAACAGTAGTCTTTACATTAGCATCAAAAGAAGTAGAGTGACTCATATGAACCAGACGGAGCGCCACAGAGAGCCCTTTCCAGGTCGTAGGGCCAGCAACAGAGAAGGAGCGGCGCTGCATGATTGCAGTCCGCCAGCGAGGAACCATGAGTTCAGCTTGGGCAGCTGATCGAAGAGTAGATCGCCGCTGGACAACAGATGTAGGGCGACAAAAATCCCGCAAGTATAGGGGCGCAAATCCCTCCAAACAGCGCCTATCCAGTGCAGAAACCCTATATGTGATCCGTTATGGGAATGGAAGCCAATAAAAGAGAGCGCAACAAACTGCCTGCGTTTAATTGAATAATGTGAGGTGCTGAAGTATCATAATAAAAATAAGCAAAAATTCTAACACTATACTTGCTAAACATACTTTGTGATACTAAAGAACACGAGAATACTATAGAATTAAGTAGAATAGAATGAAGATGAATAGAATAGAATAAAATCTAATGACTTCTATAGCGCCGCTATAATAATCCATCAATCGATGGTCACTTGAAGTGAAATTTTATTCAAAGTAATAATCCGTTAGAGAAGCCAGGTTGAAATTCGATAAGTCATAGAAGCCAGAAGTCAAGCTGCGGAGGGTAAGGAAGTTGAGACAGGCAAATGTTAAGTTTGGTTCTGAATGACAATGGACACCGGAAACAAAACAGCGAACTCCAAAGTCTCGGACCAACCACTGCTACACTGACACAGCTACAGTCATGGATACCTAAACTAAAGTGGTCACATTATTAAAGATGTCCTAGCTAAGTCCTTGATTGCAACAACATAGTTGTTTTACACTATTGGGATTACACGACTGTAGACCATGTGGTCTGTTTCTCGGTTTTAATAACTGTTGTAGAAACTGGACAATCTCAGTATGATGATTTAAAAAACGAAGTCTGTTTGGAATAAGGAGCCTAACTTGTATAAGCTCTAGCTTTTATTGGGCTCCCCTGCACTTACTGCATTTTATAAACAATTTCAACCACTCCTTGAATTCCTAGTCCCTTCTCCTTCGGAACTTATAACAATCCAGTCAACTTCAGTTTGCGTGTAGACATTCTGAGCAATGCTTCACAAGGATTGTGGATCTTCTGTCTAAAGCTTGATTATGTCGTGATGATTTTGTGAAATGGCACAATAAAGTATATATATATATATATATATATATATATATATATATATATATATATATATATATATATATATATATATATATATATATATATATATATATATATATATATATATATATATATATATATATATATATATATATATATATTGCAACCACCGAGAAAGTCCGAGAGCCAAACACTGTTTCGATGCAAGATACAGCAAGATCTCAAAGTATCCGTTGATGTCGTGCATTATTTGATAGCATGATGGTTGAAGCGGTCATAGGTCGGCTGACTGGAATGCATTGCTTTGTGAACCATAAGACAGCTGCTAAACTGAACTTACAGCTTAATGATCTGACATGTAATATACTTGTGTGGTTTCTTTTATGACTCTTGTCAGATAATTCTGAGCCGTTCATGTGCTAAGAGGGACTACTCATTCGGTTTGCAACTCTTTTTTCCAGGATTTTGGAAACTGAAAATAGATGTGGAGGATAGTTTGATAGATGCTCAGAAGAAAGCGAAAGCTTCTTAAAAAGAGGATAACCTATTGCATGCACGAAGCCGACCTGGAAGAAGCATTCAACGAAAAAAAGGTTGACAATGTATGTGATAAGTGGGCCCACGATGTCAAAAATCTTTTAGAAGAGTGGCTTAGAACAAGATCTAGAGCAACTGCTTCTCAGAAGTTGAAAGATTGATTTACAAATATCGACCAAATAAGTTGGTTGGAGTAAAAGTCGGTGGAGGAAACTTAGGGCAGCGAATGTGACTAACGACTTCCTCCACCGACTTTTACTCCAACCAACTTATTTGGTCGATATTTGTAAATCAATCTTTCAACTTGAGGAAACTTAGGGCAGCGAATGTGAGTAACGACTTCCTCATCGCTGGGCCATGTGCGTATCTTCCAGTGTTCAACCTTGACGACTCTGGTCTGCACAAAAAGCGATTTCAGACGTACCATTAAAAAATGTTAAGGTCTGCAACTAATCAAAAAGTATGGGGAAAGTGGTTATTAATGGAAGGAAACTTGAGTAAGATCAGGCAAAAAATACGATGCAGAAGCAGGTGTGCTTTGACAACGGAAGAGTTAGACAGAAGATCCACAATCCTTGTGAAGCATTGCTCAGAATGTCCACACGCAAACTGAAGTTGACTGGATTGTTATAAGTTCAGAAGGAGAACGGACTAGGAATTCAAGGAGTGGTTAAAATTGTTTATAAAATTTAGTAAGTGAAGGAGAGACAGAGAACGATAAGCATTGACATGGCTGGTTGGTTAAAGTATGAGCAGAAGTGGGGGGAAATTAAATAGAAGGCCTAACAAAACGCAGTGGAATAGACGGGAGTGAAATAGAGGAGAAGAAAATAGAATAAAATAATATAGGGCCCACAATAAACAATAACAGACGAGTTTGCTGGTTACCTTGACGAGTTCCTAGCGAGTGGTCCTTGGGTGGTCCACCTCTTGTTGTTGTGTCGTCAAAGCTCTGGTTGCCATTGGTAACCGTAAAGCCAGTGAGGTTACGGTCCGTTGACGGCATCGTCCAACCGTTACAGAATTCCTCCACCCAATCATCGGATGACGTCATGAAGACGTCATCGAAATCACATTTGAATCCTAAATATCAGAATCGATTCGATTGCTTTAGAT
The DNA here is from genome assembly GCA_963556255.1 of Allolobophora icterica. NCBI lineage: Eukaryota > Metazoa > Annelida > Clitellata > Crassiclitellata > Lumbricidae > Allolobophora > Allolobophora icterica. The sequence continues at coordinate 26,592,615 of OY744609.1, read as the reverse complement.
TGGAACAGATTAAACTAGACTAAACTTTAGTGAATTGCATTGGATTCAACAGGTTTGGATTAGATTTGGACAGACTCGATTATTGGACTGATTAGACTTCACTAGAGTAGACTGTATCGAACTGTAGTGGGTTCGACGGGATTGGCTCACAGTGGATTGTATTGCATTGCAGTAAAGAAGAATAGACTAAAGTGGCTGGATTGGATAAGATATTGGCTGTATTCAATTGAATTGTATTCAATTGATTGTATTCAATAAAATTCAACTGGAAGATTAGATCACAATGGAGTCGATTGGTTAGATTAGCACATCGCCTGGAATGACGAAAGCGATGATGATGATCATCTGATGCATTTTCTTTTCGTTTTTTTTTGGCATTTTCTTGTATTTTCAACTAGTCCTTTACTTTTCATTCATACTATACCTCAAGGACAGTATTTTCAGGGCCTGGTTTTTGTCCCCATCATTTTTCTTTTTCTTTTCTGGTGCCATCTTATTACTATGTAACAAATAGGCAGCCCTAATTAAGCGGGACCTATGTCCCTTTTGGGCTTTCCCTATTGTATCCCGAATGTTTTTACATTCCGATTGGCGCCTACTGTACTTTTGTATTGAATTCGGATCAATAAAGTTGAATTGAATTGAATTGAATGATATTTAGTTATCACTATTAACACAAGAACTACATACATGAATATCACCTTAATACTAATAATAATAGTAATTATAATGATAATAGTAATAATAATAATAATAATAATAATAATAATAATAATAATAATAATAATAATAATAATAATAATAGTAATAATAATAATAATAATAATAATAATAATAATAATAATAATAATTCCCCTGAGGGAATGAAGTACCTCAGATCAAAAAAATAATAATGATAATAATAATAATAATAATAATAATAATAATAATAATAATAATAATAATAATAATAATAATAATAATAATAATAATAATAATAGTAATAATAATAACAAAAAACAAAAACAAACAAAAAACAATAATAATAATATTATTGTTATTATAAAAACAAAGAATAAAAAAATAAAGAACCAAATACTAATAATAGTCTTTTCCACAGATATAGGCGGCGACGCCACTGTACCGATCATAATTGTAGAAATCTCGAAATTACAATTACGATCACCAGTGTTCAATCTAGACGTCTTGGGGGGGAATGTCTCCCCCAGGATTGATGTTTCCCCCCAGAGGCCAGCAATATTACAATGTAGAGATCTTTAGGGGAGGAAAATTCCCCCCCACGATACATGTGGATACATGGTTCCCCCCAGAGAGATGAATTCCTAAAAAAGTCATCAACTTTTTTGAGAGAGTAATTGCTGTAGAAAAAGTAAAAAATGGGACGAAGGACTTAAAAAAAGGTCATCAACTTTTTTGGAAGATGAAATTAGGAAAAGTCTTAAACTGTTTCAAGATGGATGAAAAAATCTTGTGTAAATTCTTTGCTCCCCCAGAAACCTTGTTTCCCCTCCGAGAAGAGGGGGACTAAATTAAACACTGTACGATCACCATTCCATCAGCACATACTGTAATGGTAGTGGTGATCGTAATCGTAATTTCGAGATTTCTACAATTATGATCGGTACAGTGGCGTCGCCGCCTATATCTGTGGTATGGCTTTTTCAGGTGGTACGGCAACAACTTTTAGTCTGTTAAAGGCTTCAGACCCCAGACTCTCTAATTTGACATACTACTTTTCAAATCGTGGCGACACCACTGGATTGGTAGTAACAGTAGTGGTGGTAGCAGTTATAATAATATTAGTTGTCGTAGTGGTGTTGGTGGTGGTAGTAGTAGTCGAAGAAGAAGTAGTAGTAGTAGTAGTAGTAGTAGTAGTAGTAGTAGTAGTAGTAGTAGTAGTAGTAGTAGTAGTAGTAGTAGTAGCAGTCTTGTTGTCCTCGAGACCAAGGTCTTGGTCTCGAGTGCACTCGAGTTCGTTTTTAAAAGTCTTGGTCTTGGTCTTGGTCTTGAGGTTCAAGGTCTTGGTCTTGGTCTTGGTCTTGAGGTTCAAGGTCTTGGTCTTGGTCTCGCAAGACCAAGACCAAGACCGGCTGTTAATATGAACAGTCATTTAGGCTAACAGAACTCAAACAGTTATTCTGTATCAGACGGTATGATAAACCATGGGAAGATTTCAAAAGGACTCACTATCTGTACATTTACATCCAGTGCTTGAAAAGCTACTCTGTGTGTGTCTGCGACTTCAGCGCCTGTAGAACGTATTTTGTCACATGGCGGAATTTTTATGAGGCCCACCAGGCACGTCTTGGTCAGAAAATTCTGAGCGAATTGGTTTTTATAAAATACAAAAGGCATTTGGTATAAGAGTTTGCATGAAGGACTTTTGAATACAAATTCGGATTTCTCTGCAGTTTGCATTTAAAGTTAATTTGCTTGAATAAACTAAAAGTCTCATGTTTTCATTAAAATAGCGAATATTCCGACTTGACAATTTTTAGAAGTCTTGACCTGATTTCGATTTTTAGGGTCTTGGTCTTGGTCTTGAGGTTCAAGGTCTTGGTCTTGGTCTTGGTCTCGAGGTTCAAAGTCTTGGTCTTGGTCTTGGTCTCGAGGTTCAAGGTCTTGGTCTTGGTCTTGGTCTTGAGGTTCAAGGTCTTGGTCTTGGTCTTGGTCTTGAGGTTTAAGGTCTTGACAACAAGACTGAGTAGTAGTAGTAGTAGTAGTAGTAGTAGTAGTAGTAGTAGTAGTAGTAGTAGTAGTAGTAGTAGTAGTAGTAGTAGTAGTAGTAGTAGTAGTAGTAGTAGTAGTAGTAGTAGTAGTAGTAGTAGTAGTAGCATCAGCAGCAGCAGTAGTTATAAGCCATTAACAGTCTACGAAAAAGTTTTATCTCCTAAGCGATTACACTAACTCGGTTTTAAAAAAGCGACATTAAAGGCTTCCCTACATGCAAAAGGCCGTGAGATTAGCTGTTTTTCACGATACCAATAGAGTGACGGGGAGGATAACCTGGATAACAATCGTCCTCCGTTCCGATCTATAAGCTACAGACATCGCAAAATCAGGCTGACTAAAAGCTGTCGTTCTATATGCGTTGCATTAGACGTGGAACAGCGAAGCGTGCAATCTGCATATTAACAAGACGTATCTACTATTACTATTACTATCACTTCTACTACTACCACTACTACAACTACTACTACTACTACTACTACTACTACTACTACTACTACTACTACTACTACTACTACTACTACTACTACTACTACAAATACTACTACTACTACTACTACTACTACTTCTACTACTACTACTACTACTTCTACTACTTCTACTACTACTACTACTACTACTACTACTACTACTACTACTACTACTACTACTACTACTACTACTACTACTACTACTACTACTACTACTACTACTACTACTACTACTACTACTATTACTACTACTACTACTTCTACTACTACTACTACTACTACTACCACCATCACTACTACTGCTGCAATTATTATTATTATTATTGTTATAATTATTATTCTAAACATCAATTTAATTCAAATCATCGTGTGACTAACTGAATAGCTGAAACAATCATTACCGCATTCCTGTTCATCAGTTTCGTTGGCGCAGTCGTCCTTGAAGTCGCATTTGCTCGACAGAGGTAGACACAGCGGGTGATCTCCCTGTACGCCATCTCGAGGGCTACACCAAAAACCCTCGCCTGGAGGATCATCGCACGGATCTACGCACAAGCCAAAGCTGACACTAGACACTTAGCACATTTGTGAGGTTTGTGAACGGTGCTAAATAAATCTCCAGCTACGTAAATATATGAAACGTTAAATCAGGCTGCAGTGGTAAAATTAGAGGGGAGTACACGCTACCGCTTAGTTTTCCGAAACAAATAAGAGGTGAGTATAAGCTTACGCTACAGTATTTTGTGAGTATACGCTACAGTATTTTAATATAAATAAATATAAATATTTTGTGAGGTGAGTATACGGTCTCTAGAGCTGAGTACACGCTGCATACCCGCGTATACCCTCGACTACAGCCCTGCGTTAAATGTTAGAAATAAACTACAGCGAACTCCACAACTTAAATATAAAACAACTATGCGGTTTCTGTTTTGCTTGAAATAAGGTTACTGTTGTTGTTGTTGTAATTATTATTATTATTATTATTATTATTATTATTATTTTTTTTTTTTTGCCCCGAGGTTTACAGGATCCCTCAGGGACTTCAATATTAACTAATGTAAAAAAAAGTGTCCGGAATGGCCCTATTATTATTATTATTATTATTATTATTATTATTATTATTATTATTATTATTATTATTATTATTATTATTATTATTATTATTATTGAAACTTGCATTAAAGCCTCGATCGTAGCCTTGTGCCCCACAAAGTCTTCTGACAACGTTAGTCCTACTGTTGTACAGTACATCCCGGAGAATGTAACACTTAGCGAGTTAGCCCAACTCGCATGTTTGTGCGTCACCTTATAGGCTTCCGGTGTGGAATATGAGCACGGCTTCAGCCTTATGAATGCAACGAAGACAAAACGTGTGATCGACTTCAGGTAGACCATTATGGACTGTCTGTTAGGAATCAATACTTTTTAAAAGCTGGTCAAGCATTCAACATAAATGATAGGCATGTTCGTTGGCATTCATGTAAAGACAAACGAAAGACACTGAAACAAGATTAACTTAGTCTGGTCCGTTTTCTTTATAGAACGCGATTTTTTAGTCTTTTAGCTTAGGATTAATAAATGTGCAATCTTACTCGGACCGGAGCGCAGGTCACAACTATGACATCACACGCAGAAGACCAAACGCACATGGCGAAAATAAAGTAAAGGAAATAAAGAAGATAGCGCAAGGTAAAGTGAGGCCAAGTATGTGATACAGGACAAGATAAATTAAGATAAGGCAAGATAATGATGCAGGCATGGATAACATAAAGGAATTATAGGTAGGTTAACTTACCTGCGCTGGCGACGAGCAACAGCAGATTGGAACCGCTCAGCAGCAGGACCAGCCTGCACATCATTCTCTTGAGGTACATGATTGTATAGACGCTGAATTCCTGGCTACCTCTGAACTCTGTGACCTCTGAGCTCTCTGACCTCTTGCCCTAAATAGAGGAAATTGTTGCCCCGCGTCACAATGTATCATGCAGTTAACTCCGCAGCGTGAACAGTTCTCGACTCACGTTTATAATTAACAAAGCGCTCGAGCTTGTATGCTATGCAATACCATGCTATAAAATGCTACGTCGTGCAATACAGTGAAAGACTTCGCTATGCAATGTCTTGCTATATTAGGTAATACTGCTTTGTATGTTCATCGTCAGTGTTTTCGATAAGCCTACTTAAACTGATAATCTAGCAATCTCCGTTTGTAGAGAGTCAAAGGCAGCTCTTTACTTCTGCCAACACGTATAGAAGCTAAACTATGCTACGCTATGCCATGAGACTAAAGCACCTGGCTGGCAGGTAGCAGCCACGAAGGGAGGAAAAGCGAGATGCTGAGATTAACCTCTGCTGCCGCATCTTAAGCCAACAACGCATCTATAGGTCCCTCCTACCATTCGCCAGTGTAACAATAGAGGTCAATCTTACATACGTGTATATATATATATAATAACACTGCATATCTCAGCATAATTGCATATGCATATAATATATCATGAAAATACATCGGCCCCTACATATATATATAAATGTAGGCCCTATATATACAAAATATTGCACGTTGGCCTATAGACCTATTTTCAAAACGTGACTTGTATATACCTCTAATCTATATAAATATATTACATGTATGTTTATCCATGATATATATTTATATACAAGTAGACCTATGGCCTATAATTTTAGTATAAATTCATATACATGTACATGCTATTAATTCACACATATATGTATATGTATATATATATATATATAATGTATTCTCTGGTCAATTTATTGGTGTCATAAGTTGGCGTCCGAGAAACATGTGGTGCCATCATACGAATGACTGAAGAGGCTCACCTGGAAAGTGGCAGGTACGGAATGGGAGGAAGGGAGGGAAGAAGGGATGGCGGGAGAAGAGCGAGGGAGGGCAAGACGGCGGACACCTGTTCGAACAGATCTCGTCCATGCATATAAAAATGGGAAATGTCAATGCGTATACATAGGGAGCCGGTCTAGTCCCACTCCTTGAACAGCAGGTAGGCGCGTGGGCCCTGGACCGGATGCACCGGATGGACATCAATTTGAGCAGCTACTTATCTCCACCTGCGCCGACTAGAGTTAATGTCTGGATGCATTAGACATTAGTGTGGCAGTTAACCGTCGTGTAAGGCGTAGGAAGCGCAACTGTTAGTTAGGAACGTTTGAGCTGTGTTGTGTTTGCGAAGACACACAATGTCTAGTATTCAGTTGCCATTTAGTATCTCTAATATAAATACTATACCAGTTAATGAATTATTAAAAAAACATCATGCAGACAAAATGTCTGATTGTCGGTCACGCTCACTGATCGGATAGACAGGTAAATAGAGACGAGGACAGACGGATAGACAGACAAACACAGATGACTATAGAAAGAGTATACGGCCTAAGGCATGTAGACCTACATAGAGGAAGACTGTAGAACGAAAAATAATGTGCCCCACTGATCTAAATATAATATATTTAATGGCCACATTATACTGAAGAGTTGACATCTTTGGTTAACGACCTTGTCACAAATTCGTATTCTTTTATAGCTTTTCAAATAATGTCACTTTCTGATAGGAAGCTCATCATCATCTTCGTGTATATATGCCTTCACATTTGCGGCCTTGTCAATTCTTGATTCAATGCTATTTTCCCTCGCTGTCATTAATCTGTTTTCCTTACCTATATCCACCTGAACCGTAGTACCTGTGAATACCTTTCACCTGTCTAGAACTGGTCCCTCGTTCTACATGTATCTACCCATCACTTAGAAACGTGCGATTTTAGGCCTACGTGGGAAGTGGGATCATCCACTTGTTCGGACCATGCATCTCTCTTTGAATATACACTTTCATCATACATTTCACTCCTGCCTAAAGGTTTACCTCCTGTGTAGTGAGCTTTCTTACTTTCTCCCAGTGGAGATACGTTTTCTTTGGGGGACAGCGACGAATCCAGAAAGTTTATGAGGGGGGGGGGCAAAAATATATATATACATACATACATACATACATGCATAAATTCATACATACATACATACCTATGTACATAAACTTATTCGGGATAGAATGGACCTTAAAGTGGCAGAAATTTATGTATATAAATACATACATACATACATACATACATACATACATACATACATACATACATACATACATACATACATATATACATACATACATACATACATACATACGTACGTACATACATACGTACATAAACTTATTCGGGATAGAATGGACCTTAAAGTGGTAGAAATTTATGTATATAAATACATACATACATACATACATACATACATACATACATACATACATACATACATACATACGTACATACATACATACATACATACATGCATACATACATGCATACATTATGAATGAATGACGACGGAATCCGATTACGTCAATGCTTGAATGACGTGACTCATTCTAGGGTACTTGGCGACTGTGGCCCACTGCACACTTTCAACTACGAGGTAATTAAGCTAGATACTCTCAGAGGCTCGGAAGCCATGGCGCAAAAGGCTCCGATGCTCACACAAGTTTTAGCTTTGTAACGCTGAAGCAGGAGCATGCTCAAACAACTCTTTGGCTGGCGCTTTGTATTTGATGCTTGCTAAAGTAGTTATTGACTTATTGTGTTGTAGACGCTTTAATTTCATCAGTATTTAATACACTTGTCCAGCGATTGTATAAATGAAAATAATATTCTAGTAGATTATATCGGATATAATATACTAGTATATCTGTATACCAGGAGGAGGTTGGCTCACGTAGCTTTTAAACACTTCCTGGGCCACTGCTCTCAAACACCTAGTCCCAACTAGGCCTACCAATAACTAAACTATTTGCAATGAACTAATAAACTAATAAATCAAATTGTCCGGTTTTATTTCATAATTTTGTGCATATTGCGTTATTTATTTTCATGAAAGATCACGTAGTGATCATCGTCTACTTCATGAGGGGGTCAGGTAGGGCCTACTGTGTAAATGTCAAATGAGGGGCCATGACCGGATTGGCCCCCCTTAGATTGTCCCTATGGGGGAGTAAGTGCATAGGGTGCGTGCACACCCCTAAACAGTTTATATTCCCTTCTTGGAAGGTAATGATGCTTCGTAAAGCATTGTAATGCGTTTTAAGCCTTAAACGTCCACAATAGGCCTTAAATCTGTTTAAATAAGAAAGTAGTATCGAAAAGTTGATTTCATGATTGTCTAAAGTTCTATGCCTCCGGAGATCGCCCCATAAGCCTACCTTTAGGTCCTCTGCAGACTACAGTTACGCAGTACGCACCCCTATGGTAAAATCCTAGCTACGCCATTGACTTTCCTCGATTCAGATCACTCCTACCCATAGTTATTTTGCTCACCAGTTTACTTTATTTCCAATTAGAGCTATATTTGCTCTATATTTCGCGCCTGTCCTCAGGTCTTCCCCCTCCTGTCAACCACAAGTCGCACTTTGCCCTTCCTCGTCTTCTGTTATCGCTGACATGGACTGCTCCAACGGAGACTGTCGACTGTTTTCATTTCAAAATGGATGTTGCATGATTGATGCCTTATTTAGGCCTACAAAAGCGTGGATCCGCTGTGAAGATTGGGGCACGGCACAATTGCATGTAACGGGTGTGGGACCCAGGGTCAAAGCTGAAAACATTACAGTAACCCATTGTTTTCCATAAAAACCTTACACATTTTGTCACTCATGAGTCATGACATTGTAGCATAGCGTGGTAAATATACAAACAACAGACAAGTAAGTAAGTGAAGAATGGTTTGGGCCTATATACTGCTGCTATTGCCGATTTTGCAGCTCAAATATTGCTGTGGACCCGACCAATGACTGAACTCCCATTCGCATAGGGCCTACATATTTCATGAGCTCGAGCCCATGCCCATAATCGACGTTCTTATTGTGTTATATAACGGCGCAATAGAAGTTATCGAATTAGATCAAATAAGACGTTTAGTTGCGTTTCTTACCTACCTCCGATGCAGCCTAATAGACTATAAATTTAGTTTCCTATCATTTGTGGCTGAATTTTTGAGACGATGTGCATCCGTCATCTGCGAAACTTATAAAACGAGAACGGGTTTTACGCGCCTGTCGCCATCAGTATCGTCTAGCCATCTCCCATCTGTCGCTGTAGCTAGTTGCAGTTTCATTGTCATCGCCAATTTTATTTAAAACAATCGAATCAATTTCAGCGCACTTATCGCTATCGTATCATATTCACGCTGCAAAGTAATGTCTGGTATAATCAGACATTACTCTATGCCATAGTCGTAACTTTATATTGTGACGGTGGTTCTGATCACCGCCACTTTTAAAAGTGGCGGTAACAATCATCATCACTTTTTGGGCCTGTGCTGAAATATTTTTGTGATATGACAGCGTTATTTCGTTATAAAGCAGGCTCAAGCAACGACGGTTAACGACGGTGTATTGTTGCATACTTAACTATCGCAAGGCTGATGGAAGCCTTCACGTCAGCTTAATTGTTTATAGTTGAATGCAGTGCTTTTTTTCTAGAAAAGAAGGTTCCGGAACTGAACAATTTTGGAAGGGCTAAATTGAGGGCGAAGCCCGAGAAAAAACGGGGCTTAGGGTTTGGGGAGGGGTCTCGGTGAGACTCCTCCCAGGAAAATTTTTGACGTCACGTTAAAATAACTAAATTATTCTTTTATAAGAATTACTAAATTGTTTTTAATAGCTGAGAAAAGGTGCCGGAACGCCGTTCCAGAGCGTTCGTGCAGAAACAAAGCACAGTTGTATGGTACATAACTTGTTGACGTCATTTATCTTGTTCTAACCAGAAATGCCCTGAATGACCAAAGACATACTGTTGTGGTCAGGGGCGTCTATCCCCCTAAGTCATTGGAGCAACATCTCTTTCCCCTCTTAATTCTTTCCTCCTCCCCGTTCCTCCCCCCCTAAAATGGTGGCACGCATACTGACATTTCTTGGATGGAGCATTTTGCTCCAAGGTTTCTATGGTGTAGACGCCTCTGGTTGTGGTAATAGTTACCCAGCTTAGAATTGTCAATAGAATAAGTCTTTCAAGCCAGCCCTGAGAGGCAACCTGGGCTGTGAAATACTGACGACATTAGTCTTGCGGGATGATGACTAGTCAATGTACTCATTTTATAGCTGAGCTGCTAGGGTTGTTAGTAACACAGCAATCTTGAGAAATCTATTTGTTCTGTTGCTCCAGCACTCTATAGCCACTAGGCCTATCGTGCAAGCCTATACACTATGCAGGCACACCAATAGGACGGCATACGATATCATCATTATCATGCATCCGATTTCTCGATTAGTCCGTTTAAAAGGTGTTGATAAATCATCCAAAGAGCTACAGTTTTGACATGCCAACATAATATTTACAGAAGTATAGAGCGATTAAGACAATGTCTATGGCTTGCCAACTCGAACATGAAAATTAAGTACCGCTTACGCTGTTCAGTTCTAACTTATTAGTTATTCGTGTGTATAATTATATGGGGTCATCTAGCACATAAGTCAACTGTCAAATCGTTGTCAATACAATCTTGAAACTGATTAACAGTCATTATTTCGGCCGATATTCATCGATAAATTTTGTTCACAGAAGCCATTAACAAAACTATCATATGCTGCATAACAGCCAATATATTCATTTAATTGTTTTGACAAGTGTTACAGATACATCGATCACAGCTCTTCCGAGAATTATTGTCGACGGAACAGTTTTATTTTCAACGTCTGTCAAATCCTCACCTTATTGGCGCCAAATCTCGCGAGATTTAATCGATAGGTATAGCCATAATGATACAGCAACAAAGTGTTAGTGTAACACAGCCTATACAGCTTATTGAAATAATGAAACCAGCAGCCTACACTCAATTACTTAGGGCAGCCTTACACTTTGTTCATTGCCTTGAAAGTCTTGAATTATAACTTAATTTTAACTTATTTCAGTTCAACAATTCCTCTCGTTTCCATCGTATACGTAATTATTTTTTACTGTACATTGTTTTCTAGATTTGCTATACGAACTTATAAGCTGCTTCATGCGATTTCTGTCTTTCTGAACGATTTTGCTAAAAGCTTTCAAAATGTAAACACATCAAGTGCAAGGGAAATATAATCAATCCTGCATCAAGTTAGGATGTCTACGGAACAGTACCAGAAGATATATCGTAATCATAACCAAGCCAGCAGAAACACGATGGGACAATGTTGTCCCACCATTTCCCTACGTGCAGGCCTGTGTGTGTGTGTGTGTGTGTGTGTGCGTTTGTGTGTGTTTGTGTGTGTGTGTGTGTGTGTGTGTGTGTGTGTGTGTGTGTGTGTGTGTGTGTGTGTGTGTGTGTGTGTGTGTGTGTGTGTGTGCGCTGGCTGGGAATTGCAATCGTAGTCTCGAGATTTCTTTAGCGCCTTAAGAAACTAAGTCGCGAGAACCAACTTATACACAGACGCTTAGAGAAATGATCGTCTTCTTGAAATAACTCGAGAAATTCTTCACGATCCAGTTAATACAAACACTTCAGAACAAAACAGACATATGGCCTCAGCGATGCCGAACGATAAAACTTGCACCGAGCTCCATAAACCTGGATTAAACTATCGTGTTAAAATGAAAGTATCAGAAAATGGCCCTCTATAAGTCGCCCTCAACATAATCCAACCATCTGTTGATGATCTGTATCATAACGTGAAGCGTGTATATAAACACATGCGAACGCCGACAGACAGACAGAGAGACAGACAGACAGAGAGACAGACAGAGAGACAGACAGACACACACACCTACACACACACCTACACACACACCTACACACACACACACACACACCTACACACACACACACACACCTATACACACACACACACACACACACACACACACACACACACACACACACACACACACACACACACACACACACACACAACCTGTTAGGTGTGCAAGACTGAGAGCCTTTGAGCTGCTTTGGTGTATACTGCGTTCATCAGCAATGAAAAAGACAAATGCGCAAAGCTGATGCCATGAAACATTGACTTAACAGGTGTGTTTATGACTACCTTGAAGGATAGGAATGGGGAGAGGGTGTAAAAAGAAAGAGGGAGGAGAGAGAACAGAAGTGGGTGAGGAATAAAGGAAGCGAGGAAGACGATGAAAACATGTATAGACAGAAAATTATTACAAGGAGGAGAGTGCAAACGGATTCGAAAGCCAGAGTCCTGGTTAGGTCTGCCATCGCTTTCAACGTTTACACTGTAGGCCTACTGTTGCGCATATTGGTTCCATTCAATTTTGTTTAGTGTTCAGAATAATATTTACAGATTATCTCATGGAACGTTTAGGTGTTACACTGTGGAATTTCACAGTCTTATTTAAAACCAGATATCACGAGAACTGGCGTAAACTTATCCAAAATATTGGGGGCATTTGGTAATTTATTCTACACTTTTTTTATTGAATGTACAGTCCATCTCAATTAGTGTGTGGGGGGACGTGTGCCGGCTGCCCCCAGAATCTACGCCTATGATCACGAGAAGGGCCCCATAGATGATGTTTGAAGCTGCAGGTTGCAATGGGATCTTCGTTACAGCGTAACCTTATTGTGATAACAATAGGCCTAATTATTACAGCACGGCATCCAATACCCTATCTTCACTCTGACTTGTCATGTCTGGTTCTATCTTTGGGACCTTTCTCGTGACCACCATGTCTAAAATTGCATTTATTAGTCAATACGCCGCGTTTAATTAGTTGGACGTATACGCTGGAAGACATAATAATATTTCGCCAACTCTGAGTCTGAATCCGTCACTGAATAGACGAACAGAAACGAATCGTGGGCGTCTAAGTAAAATTCATTTTTGAGAGTAAATTCAAAGGCTGTGTTAATTTTTTTATACATACATAGACGTCACTATATATTTCAGTTAAAGCGAATAACACTATAGACGGTTATCAGGGGCGTAGCTATCATATGTGCAGGGAGTGCAAGGCACCCGGGCTCACGATCTCAAGGGGCCCATAGAGACACCAGACAATTTTGTATAACCAAAGTTGAATGTTTCGTTTTACAATTAATCTTATTCACATTACTGCTTATTTGGTGAAACATCTAGTAGTTGTGATGCTTCGACAGTCGATACACTTGCATTATACTTCCTTAACATAGCCAGCTCTCAGCCACCGTACTTAAACTCCTTTTACCTTCTTTTTTGTGTCTCGAGTATCGTGGCTGGCAGACTGTATACAGCGTGCAAGGATGATTAACGTTGCGAGGATGATTGACATTTTTGCTGAACAAAATCCTAGAAAGAAAACTCTAAAATGCCATGGCATTATTTTAAGTACTAGTACTATTAGTGAATAAGTCTGAGTCACTGCGTGCAATGCAAGTATGTAAAGTGACATGTGCTAAATCTTATTGAGAAATATATCTGAAATTACAACATTGTGATTTATCCGTCTGATTCCTACAGCATTTATGTTTATTCTGTGAATGAGTTGTATTGCATACTTAAATATCTGTTTAGTTTTTGGAGGCAGGACACAAACAGCATAGTACTAGTAGGCCTACAGTGAAGTTAGTAAACATAATAACTAATTTTGTTTATTTTCTTATGTAGGCCCTATATATCATTCTTTGATTTATCTGTAGGCCTATAGGCCTAATAGCGATATCTTACGCAGTTTTATCAGTGTGACCTAAGACCTTGATTTAGGCATTTGGCCTATGTGGCGGGTGGCATGCACACTAGTCCATGACAGTATTGGTAAGAACACAAGGCTACAAGCCTTACAAGTCAAAACAGGGGCTCATGCGGTACCCTCTGCACCCGGGCCCATGAAAAGCTAGCTACGCCCTTGACGGTTATACAAGATTAGGCGTGCAAGACCTCAGTCAACCTGAAACCGACAACTTGAAGTGTAAAATTGACCAGTGTGGCCTACTACTAGTCAGGTGGAACGAACCACTGCTTGACTCTGACTTCTGTGGCGCTCCGTTTAATGATGAACCTCTTGTAAAATACTTTGAAGTCTTGTCTCTTCTTCTTAATCATGCTGTCCCTATAAATGCTCTCAGCTGGACTGCACAGTGTATGCCAACTTGTCGTATGCTGAAGAAAGTTTTCCATCAAGTTTAAAGTCTGCTTTATAAATTAACCTTTACTTAAGAAACTGGACTTAGACACCAACGGCCTGCCAAACTTGAAATCCATCTCCAACCTCAATGCTTTTCAAAGTTATTGAGCGTCTCTTCCTTACATAGATTGAGCGCCGATGAGTAGCTCCCCTGAAGAAGTTGAAGGGGCGCAATAATAAGCCGATATAAATGCTCAAATCAATGAATGAATGAATAAAGATCAAACAACCCATTACCGTACTTCATATCCTAACTATAGAAATACTGTACAGTCCCTACTCTTCAACTTATTCCCAGTCTTGTTGTCAAGACCTTAAACCTCAAGACCAATACCTTGAACCTCAAGAACAAGAACAAGACCAAGACCAAGACCTTGAACCTCAAGACCAAGACCAAGACCTTAAACCTCAAAACCAAGACCAAGACCTTGAACACCAAGACCAAGACCAAGGCCTTGAACCTCAAGACCAAGACCAAGACTTTGAAACTCAAGACCAAAACCGAGAAAAATACCCAAAAAATCACAACCATATCCAGACTTCCATTCTTTACTTAAAAATTGTCAAGTCGGACTACTCGCTATTTTTAATTAAAACATGAATCTTTTAATTTATTCAAACAAAACAACTCCAAATGCAGACTGCGGAGAATTCCGAATTCGTATTTACAAAAGTCTCATGCGAAATGTTATTCCATATGCCTGTTGCACTTTATAAAAACGAAATCGTTCAGAATTTTCTGACCAAGAAACCCTGTGGGGCCTCATAAAAATTCTGCCTTGTGAAAAATACGTTCTACAGTTCCGAATTCACTGGCACACAGAGCAGCTTTTCAAGTACCGGATGTAAATATACAAATTGTGAGTCTGTTTTGAAATCATTCCATGGTAAATAACCGGAAGTCAAAATGAATGTCAAAAACAACAGTAAAGCCTCACTCACACCGTGTAAATACTAAAGTAATTGTATTAGTAATTATTGGATAAATTTTTTAAATCCTTGCCTTTTGTTAATGACTATTCATATTGTCAAAAGTCTTGGTCTTGGTCTTGGCAAAACCAAGACCAAAACTTTGAGCCTCAAGACCAAGACCTTGAACCTCAAGACCAAGACTTTTGCCAAGACTTTTGGTCTCAAGACCAAGACCAAGACCAAGACTTTTAAAAACGAACTCGAGTGCACTCGAGACCAAGACCTTGGTCTCGAGGACAACAAGACTGCTTATTGCGAAGGTAATTCCACTTTTCCATTTAAATTTCCATTTAAACAATTCCACAACAAGCATAAGAGAGAGAGAGAGAGACAGACAGACAGACAGACAGACAGACAGACAGACAGACAGACATACAGACAGACAGACAGACAGACAGACAGACAGAGACAGACAAACAGACAGACAGAGAAATAGATAGAGAAAGAGAGACAGGCAGAGACAGATACAGAGACAGAGAGGGATTGAGGGAGGAAAGGAGGGAGGAAGGATGGGAGGGAGGGAAAGAGGGAGGAGGGAGGGAGGGAGTGCAGGTAGGTTTTCCTATCTTAAATCTTGAAGTGAAGAGGATAAGGAAAAACGACAACCGATTGAAGTGTTCGCAGCAAAAATATATTAAATATCTCATAAACTGTAGGCCTATACATGCATACATACTTGTATACATACATATATACATACATACATGCATACATAAATACATACATGCATACATAGGGCCTACATATATACATAAATACATAGGCCTATATAGGCCTACACACGGTTATGCTCACCCGTTGGCACTTCTTGGGCAGGTGGTAGAGACGCTGCGTATGGACATTTCTCTGATGTTACAGGGTTTGTGTGAGACAGGTGTATGTCAGTAGCCGACCCGGTTGTTCGCAGAACGCAGACAAAAGAGAGAGGGAGAGGCGAGGGGAGAATGAGGGGAAGGGAGAGGGATGGAGAGAGAGAGAATCTTCCTTAGTAAGGTCCGTCTCTTACCTCTGCAGTCAGTCCTAAATGCAGCTGCCAGATCAATGCCACGCTATTCTCGCATTTCTTCCTTCATGTTTTAACAACTGCACTGCTCTTCTCCCCCCCCCCCAATTAATGATGGAACTTACTATTTCCTATTTCTTGGATAGAGCATTTGCTCCAAGATTCCATGGTGTAGACGCCCCTGCTTGCGGCAGTGGCGTAGCCAGGTTTCAACACCAGGGGGAGCGAGCACATGAAAAAGGCCCCAACTACCAAAATAAACAATCACCGGCATTCACGTTGCAAAAATGCTTTGAATCTAATTAGGCTAACACAACTAAATTTGGAAGCCACATTTGTTAAATGCTCAAATCTATTAGTTGTGCTATTTATTCATTCATTCATCCGAGTATTTATATAGCACCTCCTCGGGGGGAGGGTACTCAGAGGTGCTCCCGACTCCTGCACGGCCAAACAAGACAGTTTTCAATCGAGTATAGAACGTATAAGAGGGAGTTCTCGATAAGAGGCATAGATCCGGGAAGCCCGTTCCATGCCGCCGGGCCCACCACTGAAAAACACGGTTCTGCATGGTGGCTGAGCGGGCAAAAGGCACAATGAGTACGCCTTTGCCCGAAGATCGGAGGTGGCGACTACCATGAACTCCCAGCATGGGGCGGCAAAGGACCCGCAGATACGCTGAAGCGCATCCCAGCAATCACTTCCAGACCAGCTGGTAAACAACCCTTATACTACATGCTGGCTGACAGTTGGCTGGAGCCAGTGCAGAACCTACAGCATATAACCAGAGGCAGAGACCTGGCCAAATTTTGGTATTGGACCAATAAGACGTGCCGCAGAGCATTGCACTCGATTGAGGCACGCCAAACGACTAGAAACTAGGCTATAGTAGAGTGAGGATATGCTCAAGTCAAGACATGTGACACAATCTAGTGACACTATTTAGGTTTCAACCATGAATCAGATATTCGATTATCCACTCATGGAATCTCTTTCTTTTTCGAACTCGGTGTTGCTTATAGTCAGTAGTAATATCACATGTTTGAACCAGCTCGGTTGCTTCATTCTCAATCCGTTCAAACTCAAATTTGAATTAATTTCGCATATTTTAATATCGTTTTCATAAAGTTAAATCAAATGAGAAGGTGTAAGGGGTCGTCCATAAAGGACGTCCGCAAAATATGACCCACTTTGGACAACTCCCTCCCCTTGTTCGGATGTGTCCGCATTTGACCTCCCCCTCCCTCCCTCCCTCCCCCTTGGGGACGTCCGCACTCCTAAGCCAATTTTTAATGTCGTCATCATTATTTTTACAATTATTCCACAGTTCCTGTGCACGTTTAAGTGACAGTTCGGGTTTCAGATCGCAGGAGGTGCGGTAATCAAAGCCTCTTTAAAGTCGCAGTAAAGCTTATACCATGCATGAGGTTTTAGGCAATCACTTCGCTGACCTTTTCGTCTTTCAGTGAAGGTTGAAACAAGGTGGTGTTTAAAAAACTATCCCTCCCCTTGTCCGCATTTCGATGACCCCTGCCTCCCCCCTCATTGCGGACGTCCTTTATGGATGACCCCTTACCAAATCAATGCTACTTCTCTGTAAATATGTGGATAAACGGAAAGCCTTCTCTAGCACTTTTCCAGAATATTAGAAGAACTAAGAATTCGAACGTATCAAGGGTTACAGGCACACCCTTTGCCTCAATCAGCTGTTTCGTAGTGCAGCTTTTAATCTCACCACCCGCGAGTATATATATGCAGGGCAACTATTAGTTCTGGTAAATTCTGCAAGAGTACATGTACTGCTGATTTTCTGAATGCCCATCTGGTATCGCAAAGTCCAGGCCCGCCGAGAGGGGGTGGGGGCAGAGAGGGGGCAAATGCCTAGGGGGCCGGGCCCGCAATCAACTTTTCTCATAACGCCTAATGATAGTTTAGGGGCCCATGACTGCTTTCCCTAGGGGCCCGGAATTTCTGTCGGTGGCCGTGGCAAAGTCTTTCTAGAGTTCCAGAAAACAAATTACATGTATGTCGTTCGAACGATTGGAATAAAAAATTGGAACGATTGGAATAAATAAATTTTGAACGATTGGAATAATTAAACAGTGAAAAAGGCCCCACATCTTGGAAAATGGTCTGAGGGGGAGCGGCCGCTCCCCCTGCTCCCCCCCTAGCTACGCCTCTGGCTTGCGGGTATCGAAATGCGTCTTTCAAGATCTTATGTTCTTCGTGCAAGAGTATTAGCCTAAGTACCATTCATCTATCAATAGTTATTGTTAATATGCGGTCGATCCTTATCCACAGATGTCGCCCCGCTTACTTTTCCACTCAAGTAAGCAAGTAAGCACTGACTAGGCCTATAGCACTTAAGTTAGGAATTAGGAGTTATTTTGAGAACTAAATTATCACACCACCTAAATGTTCTAATCGATCAATCAATCAATCCTTTTATTGAAGCCATTTGAAGTACAAGGAAAAATACAACATAAAAGTTTGAACTTTGGCAACAAGAGGAGACCCAAAAGGGATCTTGATCCCGCTTAGCAGGGCCACCTGACAATCTTGATAGCGTCCATTCTTCTTCACGCAGTGTGCCATATTCAAAATGTCGCCAACAGATGAGATTACTGCACCTGCGTTACACAACTAGGTCTTCAAAACAATAGGTACAAGTTATTGAGCTTATACATTAACACTACTTCTGTGTAAAATGACTGAGGCATAAGTTCTCGAGTGCTACAGTTTGGTTATAGGAAGTGTAATTCGAAATTTCCGTACTACATTTAGCGCTATACTCAGTACTTACTTACTTCGTAGCACTCTAAGTCTACGCCATTCTGGGGCGGCCATAATGTTTACCTTGTGTACGGCTGTCATATCACTGACCCACCGTAGTCTACTAGACTTATGACAAATCTCCATTAAGAGGTCAGAAAAATTATGACAAGCGTATAACTTTCAGAGTTTGTTCATAAAGGTATATACTTTGTAAGAAACCGAAGGATACACAAATGTCCGATCGTTTTCTGTGTTTTTGGGCAATTTTAGTGTTGATGTCATGTCCGGCCTGTTGTCCCGATCTAAACAGCCCCGGGACTTTATTTACATGTGTACGGCACTCAGAATAAGGTTTTTCGGATAGCTTTACATGTATACATAAGCACCCTTAGCTCTAACTCAAATTTTCCCCCAAATCGTAACCATTATTAGTTAATAATGATTACGATTAACCTTAACCGCAGATATTATTTACCAAATTACATTCTCCGCCATTGGCGGAGATTTTTTGGGTTTACACTATTAAATAGCATTGATCTGTACCTGTATGTATTGAATCTGTTTGTCAGGGAAGGCATTCTAGTGTTGTATTTAGTGTTTTAACAATGAAACACTAAATGTAACATTTGTTCAGCCGCTGTATGTAAAAGCTGTCGAAATTGCAACGAAAGCAGGTTTGCAAATTGTTGTGCGCTTGGGTGGATTTGACACACTTATGAGTTTCTTGGGATCAACTGGACATTTAATGAAGGGCTCTGGTTTAGAAGAAGTTTGGGGGGAATTTTTGGCCCGCCGTTGAACATGTACTCAGTGGAAAGGCACCAAATCCATATGAGGGCATTTCTAATTGATGCAAAGTCTACAGATTTGCTGTTAGAACTTAGATTACCTTAATGGTTCTGTGGCTGATGATGGAATCCCTCCTATTGTTCATTCGTGTTAGTCTGCACAACTGTGTGGTTCTGTTTCAAGAACCTTGATGTCTGACATGGAATTACTGTTCCAGCATATTATGAATGACAAGGTGTTTGCTGATGAGTCCAATCCGCTCGAATCTGAAAGCCTTTCTTGTTTAAGTGAACTCATGCAGAAATTGAAAAACTGTTTTCAGAGGAATCTGGCACAGCTCGACTGTGACTTCTGTACATGGGATGTGTTGACCTGGTAAACCTGTTTCTGTTAGCTTAGCGAATGAGCAATTTCTTAGTAGTGCACCTTCATGCTGTGCATGGTATGTTAAGTCTCTGCTGCAACTGGTCACATGAACTATGCAAAGTCGGGAAGGCTGTATCTACGGCAGATGGAAGATTTAGCAGAGACACACCCACTTCTGTATGAGCAGTTGATGCATGGTCATCACAGCTGAAGGCACTCGGATTGCTTTTGGCCAGGTTTATCTCCTGACCTGGTCATCGAGCAGTCTATGATCAGAGCCCTTAATAGCCAAGGCAGCTTAATGAGAGGTCGTGGATTGCATGAAACTAGAGAAAAATATTGCTAAGTACTTTGACTGAATGTGCAACGGTGCATGCAGCATTATCAAAAGTCACAGTTGCTGAAAGAGCTACACCTGAGCATGTTAAGGTACCGTATATACTCGCGTACAAGTCGACGTCGCGTATAAGTCGACCCCTAAAAATTTGACCTTGGATAGGGGAAAAGTCTAAGACCCGCGTATAAGTCGATTCGTATTTTTACGTTTACCCGGTAAATCTGGACATTATATAGCCCTTTCCAACATCAACTAAACCCACGAGTTAAACCCTAGGATGAAACACGTGCACAGCGAACACGTGCGTCGACCAAAATAGAATGTTACTCAACAAATTATCTACCAATAATTACACATTTTCTTATCAAAATACCCTTTAAATTACGAGTCAGGTCTTTTTAAAAGTTAATTTTCGCCTCTTCCTGACGTTTTTCAAATTATTGTGGACTTATAGTTTCCGTTTTGTGGAAGTTACGTTAATCAAGACAAGAAACCGGAAAATGGATAAGGCAAAATATTATAGCGCTATCCCAAGTTTTAACAACCTAAGCTGCCTAAATTAACCTGCCCTAACAACCAAAATTGCGGTTTCGAACTTTAAAACGTCTCCTGTAAATTTCATGTCATCCCGTAAATATCAGTTTTGCCGTCGTCATCGATCTCTGAGTCCCTGCTTAAATGACGTCGTTTTTGCAAACCGTCCATGGCGGTAATAATATAATTGTGCAATGCCGCATCTTGAAAATTATTGCTGTACCATATTTCTTGGCAAATCAATCCTTTATTCAAACTTTGAACAGTAAAGTCTCTTATAAACCTCATTTTGGGCCGTCATTCACTATTGCCACTGTAATTATTTATACTGTACTATTGCCTATAAATAAACATTGGCGTCAGTTGCGTCCCATCTGCTAGACAGCTAATGATCACGGTGAAATACTTTAATTATGGCCAATAGTTTTGACCTGAATGGTACTTTCTCCTTTAAAGTTTACAGTGCAATTCCCAGGCAGGTCAATTTTGGCATTTTCTCAGTATTGCAGAACACGAATTTACGGTCATAATAGAAATGCGCTATAAAATCAAAAGCATAGAACGGAACCCGTACTCAGCCAAAAAGAACAACAAATAAGAACTGGTGTTGACGTTTATTAGCGGGCATCATTTAAACTTAACATAATATTATTTTATTCTATAAGATATTTTGTCAGTATTTTGCTAAATAATTTATTCTTTTGTAGTATAATTTAATATTATTTCCTTCACGGATGCGTCATGCGATCGCTCATTGTTGCATCGTGCGGTATCGGACGTGGTATGTTGTTATCTGACGGGTATGTTGTTGACGTCCATTGCATGTCCTTGCGATCTCCGATGGATAAATCTTGCAATCTTGGTATGTCCCACGTATAAGTCGACCCCCCAACTTTGGACTTTCAAAATTGTCCAAAAAAACTCGACTTGTACGCGAGTATATACGGTAGGCATGTGCGAATGAGACATCACAGAAAAGACAGGATTATGGTCAGAGGGGGAAGGTCATTCCCGATTGTGGGACCCACTACAGAAAACGCCCAGTGCTGGCCCAAAACAGTTTTAGCCCTGGGAACAAAAAGACCAAGCCAATTCACAGAGTGCAATGGGCGAGAAGAAGATGCAGATAGATGCAGATAGTGCGAGAGATATTTTGGGGCAGAATGTTTTCAGTACCCGATGTCTCTTTTCAATCAATCAATCAATCAATCAACTAGAAAGAAAAAAAAAAAAAAAAAAGGAAGGTCTGATGCGTAAACCAATAAAAGCAGATTTGTATCGCCATTTCACATCTGGCTTAACTGAAGCAAATCTGCTGCTATTTGTTCAGTATGTTGTCGATGGTGGATATCTTATACACAAAGTTGAGGTGGAATCCAAAAATGTTCTCCCTTAGTTTTTGACTTTCGTAAGCAGGTCTGGCAGACGAGTGCAGGTAGTGTTTGATGGCTATGCTTCTGGACCATCCACTGAACATGCATGATGTGTTGGCCAGGCTTCAGAGA
The DNA here is from genome assembly GCA_963556255.1 of Allolobophora icterica. NCBI lineage: Eukaryota > Metazoa > Annelida > Clitellata > Crassiclitellata > Lumbricidae > Allolobophora > Allolobophora icterica. Next base: position 26,569,959 of record OY744609.1, on the reverse strand, counting down.
GAGACAAGTCGACATTCACACAAAGAATGTAGGACCACAAGAACTATTCCTAGCTAACACTGCCAATAAGAAGTCTTTCATTGTCATGTTGATGCATTATTTTCAAGAGAATGGCATTGCAGTCCATCAAGCTTTGGGAGAAGCAGATAGTATGATTTTGTCGGTGGCTTTGGACTGTGCTAGGGAGGGTAACATACCTGTAGCGGTATTGACAGACGATACAGATATATTTGCATTGCTGCTTTATCATAGAAGTGCAGATATGCCTGATATGTATTTTGTGTCTGAATCAAAGAAGGGCAGGGCTGGTAAGATGGTAGGAGGGAAATGCATAAGCATCAGTTCCCTGCAGTCTAATATAGGCTTCAATGCCTGCAAATGTATGCTTGTCATTCATGCATTTGGTGGGTGTGACACCACATCTGCTGTGAATGGCCATAGTAAAGGCAGTGTGTTTAGTATGATAGCCAAAGATACGACCCTTCAATCTCACTGAATGACTTTACAGCTGGAAAATGCGTCTATGCAACAGGTTTGCGAAGCTGGTATTTCGTTAGTTGTTGCTTTGTATGGAGGAAAAGTTCGTGCAATGCTTGCAGGTTTGCCTTATACGTGTTACTACAGCATGTCTCAGCTGTCGTTTTAAACCAGAAAGGTTACCACCCTCAGAAAGTACTGCACGGATGCATGTGATACCTGTTCATTTGCAGACGATTGTCTGGGGTGCAATGGATGAATCAGCACTTAAGGCAAAGACTGGGGATGGAGGACAGAGGATGACAGGCTTGTTCCAATTCAAATTCAAGGGGATATTGCACCTGAACCATTTTGAAAGTTGTTTGGTACAAGTGCGAAACTAATTGTTCTTCAGCATTGTGTTCATGTCGGGAACATGGCCTGCACTGTGTCTCTGCCTGCAGTAATTGTCATGGTAATGACTGCTATCGTCAGAAATGCCACAGTTAGCCACTGTTCAGAATTTCAGGAGTGGCCCCGAAATTTGTTGAGGGTCAAGAATTTCAGGAGTGGCCCCGAAATTTGTGGAGGGTCAAGAATTAAGGGCACAATGTTATAAGCAGTTTTAATGAAGTCCTTGACCTAGAAAACATAGGTGTGGAAACAATTTTTTTGGAGCTATCATCAAAAATGCCACAGTTAGCCACTGTTCAGAATTTCAGGAGTGGCCCAGAAATTTGTGGAGGGTCAAGAATTAAGGGCACAATGTTATAAGCGGTTTTAATGAAGTCCTTGACCCAGAAAACATAGGTGTGGAAAAAAATTTTCTCAGCTAGCATCAGAAATGCCACAGTTATCCACTGTTAAGAATTTCAGGAGTGGCCCTGAAATTTGTGGAGGGTCAAGAATTAAGGGCACATTGTTATAAGCAGTTTTAATGAAGTCCTTGACCCAGAAAACCTAAGTGTGGAAAAAATTTTTTCTCTGCTATCATCAGAAATGCCACAGTTAGCCACTGTTCAGAATTTCAGGAGTGGCCCTGACATTTGGCCCGATTACTCTTCGCACATGGGTGACATAGTAGTATCCTTCATATAGTCGTTTTCTGCATAGTCTTCCGGTTCTAACGATGTATAATTTATGCTTGTCATAATTTTTCCAGGGTTCTTCAAATTTCAAGCGGACTACCGTAAATCTTTAGCTGAATGAAGTTAAATGTACGAAACACAAACTTTTTCTGGTTAGATATATGCTTTAAAAATGATTCAAAAAGTTGACGTTTTTTCATTAGTTAGTCGAGTGCCGTTGTATTGTTCAGTGCGACACAGTTGTGATGCTGAACTTCTAGTAAGTAAGTAGGAAAGTTAGTGTCGTTATGGAAACGGTTACGAGCAGTCTCACTCGTCTAGACTTTAAAATTGATCGTGAAGGGTTATACCCGGGTTTGTGAAGAAAAAGTGTAAACTTTACTTGAGTTTTGACGACATTTAAGGCTAGCAAAACTCAGTTTCTTTTGGGCTCGAGCATTTCACGTTCGCTAGTCATTCAGTTACTGAATGCAGCTTTTAGGCAGATCAATGGTCTTGCTACTTTTGGTCGCACTGCTTTTATAATATGATCATGTTAAATGCTTTCCTAAAAAGCAAGTAAAAGGTTAGGTTTTATACAGAGAAGTAAGGGGCCTGCTGACGGTTTTTTCTGTGACCAGATATTTCATTCTGACCAGCATCAGATTGTTCAACATCGTTTAAAGACAAAGCGATTGTGACACAGTTGAAATGCCACGTACTTGCATCTGTATCGAATGCGGTCATCGGGCATCTGAACTATACCGAGATTTCCAGGGAGGCATAATAAAAATATCGCATTGTGTAAGTGAAGCTTTTAAAAAGCAAAGGATTGTCATTTCTGAATTGTAGAGTTTCTTAGAAGTGACCATTGACTGACCAATTCTTTATTAGAATAACAGCATTATTGAAGTTTTATGATGATAGTAGATTAAAAGAACACCAAATTACCTTCTTCTTCCATATATGCCATTAAAAGAGCATTCTTATGTATCTTATATGCACAAACGTTTTTAAATATTGTAATAACAAATTTTGGTTTTCTTTTGAGAGAGGGTTCTTATAAATTGTTGATTAATATTTGAATTTCAGGCTAAATGCTTGGGCATCGTTGACAAATACATTGAATTCGATTCTGTGATCATTTGCCTCGATGCCATTCTTCATAAACCTCAAACCTATCGCCATCTGTTGTTTAACATTGACACCTCTGTAAGTATATGCTGACTTGTTCTGTAAGTGTAAGTGTGCTAACCTACTATATAATATGGATGTTAACCTAACCTGCAAGCCTGTGATAGCCTATTGAGAAAACACAATGAAACACTTAGAACTATCACTACTAGACAAACTTCTCTGTAAAATAAAATTTGCAGGACTTCTACCTGTTCACAACAAATATTTTATGATAATGAATGATACATAATATTGCCATATTACTAAATAGTAGGGTTATCAGAATAATAGTTGTGATAGACAGTTATATTTAAAATTTGTTTTAGTCAACTTGGAAGCTGGTGATGATATTCCTGCTCTGCGACACATACATAAAGTGGTCTAGCCAGAAGGCATTTCTCGGGAATTCCTCAAGTGGGGAAAACCATTTATTCTATGCGGCATTCGAATCTGAAATCTACTCGGTATTCTTCATAGTATATTTAGGTATGTCAGTAAGTTTGGAATGAAGATCAGTTTCTTTCTACTTGGAGAATATATAATAACTATATTATTAATATTGTTGTCAGTTAATAATTTATAAGTTTTATTATGAATTCATTGTTTACAATCTCCAGACTCTAATTTGTGAGTGGTTAATTTTTCTCAATTTAATTTAATAATTATAAAATATGATAATAAAATAATAATCAGTGAATAAAAATTCTTAATAGGAATAATGTATAATCGTTTTTCAAACTGAATTTGATTATGAATTCCATGACTTTGCTAAGCAAGATTCTTGTGTTTTTCATAGCGATTATTATTATGTTAGCAGTATTATAGTATTAGTACTTAAAGAGTTTCTGATCAGTGAAAGTGTACAAGGTACAGCACAAATGAATTGGTTGAAACATTATTTCTTATTCTTCCTTGACAGAGTGGATGCTCTTGTGTGGCATTGTCTTCCTGCTACTGAACCTTCTCCATGTTTGCTCTGCATCTGTTCCATTGTCTCCAAATCCGCTGAAACCATTTTCCAAAGCCAGGTATGGTGAGCAGGCTTGAAGCTGTTTGTCTTAAACTTTTTTATTTATAATTTAATTTAAAGTACTTTATATGTGCACAAAGTAAGTGACCTGAATCTGAGGTGTGGATGAATGTTTACTAGGGGCCAATAAAGACCAGAATAAAATACTTGGTCTTTACAGGTGATTTATTAAATGTCAATTCCAAATATGATGCCACGAGCAGCACAAGAACTGAAAGCATGAATCCAACAATTGTCCTAAAGCTGGCTTTAGTAACAAGCTGGTATCAGGAGAACACAACACTGGATGAATGTTTGCTAGAGGCCAATAAAGACCGGAATAAAATACTTAAATTCTGTTAAGTTATGATTTACAACAGTTAAGCCTTATAATGGATTATAAACAAACATTCGACTTTAAATTAATATAATGAGTCAATCGATTAATCAGTCACTGAACTACTCAATCAGTTGGTCTATTCAGTCTGTTAATCTAATCACATGGGACTTTAACCCAGAACAGTCACAAGCCTTAGCATACACGTAGTATCTTGCTGACCATTTTTCAGAGTGCTATTTTTCATAAGACGTTTTTACGTTTCGCATGATATCATTTGTTACAACTTTTGTTCTTTAGCGTCGTCTTAATTCACCGTGTTCTTGTGGTGTCGAGTTTTGGCAAGCTGTTGGCAATTCCGGTGATCATCTGGGGTCAGACATTTGGTGATCTCTATCTTCCACTGACCAAAGTACTCACATTCACATCAAATCTCACAGCACTAAAAGGTACTAAGATGTTACTTGTAACATTTACTATTGTAGTCTGGTACTCAGAACATTATATTAATGTAGTCTGGTACTCAGAACATAATCTAATGTAGCTAGACACTAATATCTCACAGCATTGAAAGGTGCGAAGACCATTACAGGTTGTTGGTACTCGGAACATTATTTAAGCTGATCTGATACTTGGAATATTATCTAGTACTAATGTTTCACAGACTTGCTAGATAATAAAACTAAAAGCATTACAGGGTACCGGTACTTGAACACTGATCGTATCAGATGTTTCACAGCATTCAAACATACCAATGGCATTACAGGGTCATGGTACTTAGAAAATTATCTTTTGAAATTTGTACTTGGAACATTAGCGAATGTAGTCTAGTGTCTCACTGCGTTGAAAGGTACTAAGAACATTACACAGTACTGGTATTTAGGAGTACCAGTACTAAGTCAGTGTAATAGTACTAAGTCTGTGTAATCTAGTGCTTTTTTCATAGTGCACAAGCCATGGACTGAAAGTCACTTCAAATGAAGCCATATTAAAAATTGTAACCTGTTAGAGAAGTTCAGTCAAGGTCCAATAGGTCATGGACATCAGAAGATAAAATTATTACAAAATTTCTCTAAATTAAAAAATCAATAATAGTCTATATGTAGTTTTTTGAGTTAAGGAAAGCTACTGTGAAGCAAATTACTTCAGTTTTTTATATTGCATGATAAGCAGGTAAATTAATATAATGTAGGTCTATACATATTTTATGCAGTTTTGCTAGTTTGTTGCCATTTTGTATATAGTGTATGTAGGTATGTATGTGTTTCTGGTTATTTATACAGCGTTTTTAAGCACCCAATAAAAGTGCCAAAAATGTGTATTACATTACAAACGTTATCCATTATGCCATGTTTTAGATTACAGAAGAGTTTAAATTGTATATCATGTTGAAGTCTGAGTTACGTCTGGTGTTTGATGTCTTTTTTCGTAGTTGTCTACAAGACGAACCAGATTGTTATGTTCTTCATCCTGCTCTTGGGTCATGCAGGTCAGCATTTGGCAGGAGAAGCCATGATGTCTTTCCTATATGGGTGACCCTGATCAGGTCCATGAAGTTCAGAAATCAGTTTTGGGGCGACCCAAAAGAATTGTTTACAGGTCTTGCTAGGTCAGAGTCCATGGTCAAGGCAAACTGTCAAGGTTAACAGAGCTCAAGGAGAATCACATACCTACGAAACATCCATGACTGTTGGTCAGTGGCTGAGGAGCCAGACTAGTTAAGATGACCTTGTGCATCAAGGTCAAAAGAAGGTCATGTGTGAGCCTTCTGTACCAAGGTCATCTGTGAACATTATGCATCAAGTTCAAAAGCATGTCATCTTTACTAACAGATTGTGACTGTGGATGAGAAAAATTTAAAAATTGGGTTTAATATTGCAATAGATTGGGAGGGAAGTGCTGAATATTTTGGCAAAACCACATGATTTTATCACAAATGGTATAAAGGTTAAAACTACCTACACATCTGTCCAGACAGTTTCAAGAAATTGCAACCTAAATATGGTCTAACATAGATGTCCGGTGTAAATTAGATATTACATATAAAATTAGTTAAGTAGCCTGAAGTTTAACAAGTTCTTTGGAGTGATATATTATGTATCTCGATTAAAATTGTGCACAGATCTGTTTTGGATGTATTTATGCACAACAGCCTTCTCATTCCATTTCTAGCATCTGTGTGGTTTTCTTCAGGCAAAGTAACAAATATTTAAACAGTGTCCAGATACCTAACTAACCCATTCGACTTATATAGGGATGGTAAGGTATCTTAATATATATATATATATATATATATATATATATATATATATGCTTGGGGCATCCAATGGTTAAACCAATTAAGATACCTTACCATCCCTATATAAGCCCCACAGTGATATATATATATATATATATATATATATATATATATATATATATATATATATATATATATATATATATATATATATATATATATATATATATACACGGTCAATGCCCCTCTAGTACTGCATGCACATGATGACTGGTGATAGCATGCTGTAAGATATGCTATAATGAAGGTAAAAGCAGTTGGTTGCATGGTTGGCTTTCAATTTTGCATGATGTGCATGGTGCAAATTCTTTAAAACGAAATCTAGAATGAATCGTTCCTATGAACAAATATGTTGTGTTAGGAATTCCATGTCACTGTTTGTTGCTGAAGGAGAAGCCTGACTCCAATCAGGGTTGGCCAGAGCACAAAGACTACAATAGCCTTTACATTTTGTTGTCAAACATGCAAGTTTTCACTGTGGATTGCAATGAAATTTCAATTTTATACATTGCTCCAGTTAAAGACTAACATATTGCCACACCACCCTACACTACAGTGTTGATCAAGGGTTTTCAAATTGTTAACATTCGCATGTAATAAACACTCGTACATAAAATACATTGAATTTTTATTATGGAGTATCGAAAGAGTGTTCTGAAATTTACTTCTTAATACAGTTCACTCCAAATGTTTTTGTCCATTTGCCCATGGTCCTTGCAAATATCACAAACAACTTGAATCAACTACAGCATCTCGACAATATTTGTATACAATGTCTTTGCAATACTCGATATATACAGCTTGTACTGTCATCCTTTAAAAATGTCAAACAGAATTATGGTTGAAAATGTAATTATTACTTTGTAGTAAAGGTTTCCTAGACCTACCAGTATATTATAACACTAGATAAAGAGCAATTTGTCTACACACACAGCTTCAGAGCAGATGGGTGTAAATTGGTCACCTGCAACTAGATAAATTACTCATGTAATTTCATTTCACATCTTTCAGTGCACTTTGCTTTGTTGAATTCTGATTATCTCGACTTAAAGACAGATCCCTTGCTCTTCCTATTCACACTGAACTGATTCTCTGACATGTAAAGGTTAAACGCTAATGTATACGTTTCTGTAAAAGTGATCAATAGCATATGATCTTGATCCAGTTAATTTTTCAATGAATTATCAGATGAGAACATTTGTCACTGCTGCCATCTGACGGCTGCCATGCCATTTAAGGTCCCTGTGCATGGACTTTGCTAACCCAAGATGCAAATCTCTTAAATAAGCTGTGATTGGTATGTAAACCTTCGTCGTCAGCCCAGAGTCTTATCCTGGTGCATAATAATCTGACCAAAGCTTGTGCCTTACCATCATGACAGCAGTACAGAAGTCCTGATTAGACAGATTTACTATCTGTGTAACATTTGCACATCGAAGGAAAGACATCTCACAAATCGATACTTGAAAACATTCCCACCACCTTGATTTAATCATACATCTTTCGGGCAGGTAAGCATACAGACACCTGCATTTAAGTAGTTTATACACAGCATCAGCGAAGGGGAATGCGTTTACACTGTGACATTTGCTACAAGATGATGATCAATTAGGCACAACAAAGTCACAAAACCATTATTTGTTAAACAGATTATTGTATAGTACACAGGTAGCACTCTATAAATGTTCAATTCTCTACACACATTTCTTTTAGGAGTGACATGGCTCAACAAGGAAGACTTGACAATAAATTTCAATTTTTGCACAACGTACTGGGATATATATGACCTGGATGCAGATGTGAATGTCAAACACATCGACAGTCTACCATCATAAGAACCCAAACTGATCCCTTGTTCAAAACATACTTTACAATTTATGACATGAGCAATACCTCAAACTGCAGCTCCAAGTGGATATCTTAAAGGCATGCTATTTAAATGCTCTAAAAAGAATGAATTCTGTTTGATTAAATTCCAGATTGTGTGTGTGCCACCGACCGACATCATTGAAAATTTTTCACAAGTGTGGATCATGCAAGGGATAATGTTTTGCCAAATATCGACCAACTAAGAACAAAATTTAATTAAACCAAGAACTTCTATAGCACCACTAATAATGCTCAAGACATTGGCTGATGCTGCTGCTAAGCAAAATCGTTGTCCATGCAAAATTTGTGCATCAGTGAAAAAACTGGCTCTTGGTTGTTCAATATTTTGGTTGTTTAATATCTGTTCAATATTTCAACAATAGTCCTTATTAGGGCATAGACACAAATAAGTATTGGTAATTTGTGTAACAAGCAAGCTCACCAACAGCAATTCATTTAGTAAATGAAACTGACCAATGTCAGTTCAGACAAAAAAATTAAACTAAACAATGATAATTTATTTAGCAAGTGAAACTGATCAATGACAGATTCATGTAACAAATGAAACTTACCAGACAGTTCCTTTTGAATGCAACTGACCAATTGCAGTTCGTTTAACACACAAAACAAGCCTAACTGAAGTTAACTAAATACAATGGCCCTAGACAAACAGGAATGGTTAAATCGCAAGAAAATTCTACACCATGGCTCAAAAAATGGGCTCCAACTACATCTGATAAGTACAAACATAACTGCATGATCTGCATCGTTGAATGCATAAAATATTGTGAAACTTTGTTTATTGGAAACTAAATGACCCTAATAAACTGCTAAATTAATTAATCTAGATCAATAACTGGATGCCCAGTTTTTGGGCCACACATGTATAAAGAAATGAATAAACTGACCTCCATACAATGCAAAAATTTGTAATATATAATATATTGAAATGGAAACAAGAATCTTAAAATTTACTGCACCTTTAGAACGTAGCTTTCTTACAATACAACTTGGATATAACTTGACATGGTTCCAAGAGTAGCACCAGACTGTGACTGGTCAACAGCAGTGAAATGTCTGGGGATATAGTTTGAACCAGTATGAGACGGAAGTTTCTTTTCCACCATTATAATAATGGGTAGCGCTACAAGGAGTGTCCAGTGACTGTCCAGCATTAATGAGAATAGGTCCAGAACATAAATCGCAACAGCAACTGTCTGCGAACAGTTACACTCAGATAGTGGCTTTTGCAAGAAATTACATACATGTATTCCTTGGTTTTGCAAGACCACAAACCACAGCAAGTTATAAGCAATATTATTAAGATTATGTAGCTGTGATTTCTGTCCGATAATCACCAAATCATTTTCATCTAAACATCCCGCAACGGAGTGCCAACTGAAAGCTGAAATTCTTGGGCTCTCTGCTTCGATCTAATGTCTGTGTCCAAGGGCGAGTACAAGTGGGAGGATGCAACCAATCACCATGACGACTAGCTCCGTCTTGCTGAAACCGCGGTGTTCGTGGACTGAGATGACGGTGTCGGGTAGCGCTGTCTGGGTCTGGACGCCAAAGCGAGCGAGTTCGGGCAGGATATGAACTGTTGCGACGTACAAGAAGGTGCCACCACTGAACAGCATTGCAATTCCTGTAGCGTTGATGTCAGAAAGAACCTCCTTGCTTCTCTGCAAAGACCAGTTGAAGTTTTGCATGTCATTCATCTGTTTCAAATTGCTTACCCACCGTAGCTCGACTCAATGTTCAACTGACCCATTAGATTTCAACCGGCTTCTCAAGTGTTTTGTCATTTTGACTGGTTTCATTTTAAGCAACCATCAACTGTTTTGAATATGTGTGATGAAAATGGATGCCTTGCTAGAATCCACACCAATTCCAGAAATACTTTTATTATTGTTGAATTTTTAATTGCTGTGGCGTTATTATTAATTTCCAATTATTAAAAATACACAATTTTGAAAATAGTTCATTTCCCACTCAACAAATCTGATCAATAATCAATTATTGTAGTTGGAACAACAAGCTTTGTTGATTGCATGAATCTGATTTTTTTTATTATTTAAATATATTAAGAAATATTACTGGTTAATTTAAAGTATTATTTACGCCTTTGGTAATTGTTAATTATTTATTAATTAGCAAATTATTGATAAATAATTAGCATTTAATTATATTAATCCATTTCCAACAACTACTGCTGAAAACAAAACACCGTCAATGAATAATACATTAACACATTGACCGCCACCACGTTTTTTATCCCTACGCCACGAAAATTCCCCGAAAAGCCGGAAAATATTTTTTTATATATATCTATTTTTTAACTATATTTTTTATATAATATATTTATTTATTTACTATTTTCAACATGTATGCATAAAAAGTCACATGTTTGCAGTATTGTTTCTTTGAAGAAACAGTGTAATTCTTAGATTTCAGCTTCAGTGTGGTAGACTTCCACACCTGTAACAACACACATTCAGTGCTGGGTTCGACAAGTACGTTTTGCAACAGTAAAGTCCAGGAAGTGTTGTCCACTATATATCTGGACACGTCTGATGCTTTGTGAAGAACAAACGCGCTAAGACTAAGATTTATCCATTCATTCTGAGGCTTTAGTCGTGATGGACCAGCGTCCTGAGAATCAATAGAAATGTCATTCGGATCTAGCCTCGCCACTGACTTCGATTATATATACGCTGACTAGCATCTAAGGTTATTCAACCCCCTCCCCCAAAAAAGAAACAGTATTTTTTCTCATCCCGCCTCATCCGTTTTGACACAGAAACATCTGGTATCAACCCTGACTCTAGCAGAATTATTAGGCATGCGCCAATGTTTGCCTATAGCACTCCTATAGCACTATGGATTGTACATACGTTGACTAGCATCTAAGGTTATTCAACCCCCACCCCCAAATAGAAACAGTATTTTTTTCTCATCCCGCCTCATCCGTTTCGACACAGAAACATCTGGTATCAACCCTGACAAGCAGAATTATTAGGCATGCGCCAATGTTTGCCTATAGCACTCCTATAGCACTATGGATTGTACATACGTTTACTAGCATCTAAGGTTATTCAACCCCCACCCCCAAAAAAGAAACAGTATTTTTTCTCATCCTGCCCCATCCGTTTCGACACAGAAACATCTGGTATCAACCCTGACTAGCAGAATTATTAGGCATGCGCCAATGTTTGTCTATAGCACTCCTATAGCACTATGGATTGTACATACGTTGACTAGCATCTAAGGTTATTCCACCCCCACCCCCAAATAGAAACAGTATTTTTTTCTCATCCCGCCTCATCCGTTTCGACACAGAAACATCTGGTATCAACCCTGACAAGCAGAATTATTAGGCATGCGCCAATGTTTGCCTAATGCACTCCTATAGCACTATGGATTGTACATACGTTTACTAGCATCTAAGGTTATTCAACCCCCACCCCCAAAAAAGAAACAGTATTTTTTTCTCATCCTGCCCCATCCGTTTCGACACAGAAACATCTGGTATCAACCCTGACTAGCAGAATTATTAGGCATGCGCCAATGTTTGCCTATAGCACTCCTATAGCACTATGGATTGTACATACGTTTACTAGCATCTAAGGTTATTCAACCCCCACCCCCAAAAAAGAAACAGTATTTTTTTCTCATCCTGCCCCATCCGTTTCGACACAGAAACATCTGGTATCAACCCTGACTAGCAGAATTATTAGGCATGCGCCAATGTTTGCCTATAGCACTCCTATAGCACTATGGATTTTACTACGAGTTAACTCGTAGGTGGCGCATACATGAAGCATTTTTACTACGAGTTAACTCGTAGGTGGCGGTCAATGTGTTAAGATAACAAATAAACACTAATGCTACGGTATTAGTAGTATATTTGTTAAAATAGCACCCAAAGTCCTGGTGCCTAAACGGCAGGTGCCAAAGTGTCTGTATACCCAAACAGCAGTGCCCACATGGCAGCACTTAAAAGTCCTGCACCACTTTAACCCTGTAAAGAAATGACTGAAGGCCTACAAGTGCCAGAAGAACGACTTCAGTTGGAAGTGATTCTGTACTAAATCCAGTATTAAGCATTAAGCAGACGAACAATGTTCTAAATTCAAGAAGAACAGTCCCTTAAGCTAGCCCTGAGATAACAAATAAACACTAATGCTACGGTATTAGTAGTATATTTGTTAAAATAGCACCCAAAGTCCTGGTGCCTAAACGGCAGGTGCCAAAGTGTCTATATGGCCCGTCCTCTCCCTCACCGTCTCATATTCCCAACAACAGCGTATGGTCAGTGTACTCGTTATAGCTGAGTTGGCTATGGACTGCTGGTGGAGCAGAAATCTAAAATCAAATTTCTGCCCTGGCAGGGATTTTAAACCCCAAACTCTTGACTGACTGTCCAGCACGCTAAGTACACTATCGAGCAATCCCAAGACAAGTAGTAAATTCTGACCCCAACCTCACCAAAAGTCACTATATACCTTGCTATCTGATTGATCTAAACAGGCCGCACTTGGTTAGTTTGAAAATTTAAGCCATGCTTTTGACATTTGTACAACTCGATGCATGAGAGGTCCTAAATGGTGCTGTAGAAATGTGATATTACACTTGAAACAGAATTCCAAACTGACCTGACTCAGTCCAAAGTAGGTGAGGATCGCCAGAACAGGCGCAGAAAGAGCAAATATGAGCAGATGTCTGCGGATTCGATTTCTGTCAAATCCCTCGTGCATGAGGAACGATACCAGACCAAACGCAGCTGGTGCCTTAAAACAACAGACGTGAATAAATTTTAATTTCAAACAGCTGATCATTCCTTCTCTTAGGCAGACCAAAACCCAAGCATGTTTCAAAGACATTACTAAGATCATGATGCTGTGATGTTTGCATGGGATTCACCAAGTCACTCTTTAGGCGAAAAGTAAAAAAGTGATAAGTCTGAGGAATAAGGACTGAATTTAACTATTGTGGTTCACTGAATTATGAGCCCAAATTTAAAACAAATCCATTGCCAAAGAGAGAGTCAAAGGTGCAATTTAAGCATAAGAGTTATTGTAAATATGTATTGGTAGTAATCATTCTATCTCTAGAAACTCCGACTTCATCCTCTGAGACTATCTGGAACAGTGCCTCTGCAGGCGCCATTAGCTCCTTAATTACAATAATTCACATAATTAGCACAATTCGTACTTTGTGTAGCATGATGGCAACAAAGACGATCATTTCCACGTGCATTTGAGATGTTGAAGCTGCCGCTCCGAGTGCAATACCATCCGCTAAAAGTTCAAAGTTAAACAGTGCTAGACAAACTGATCTCTACAATTAGTAGTTCTCAGCATCATCATCATCATCATCATCATCATCATCATCATCATCATCATCATCATCATCATTAACATGACTGTCCATGGGCCTATGCTGATATTTGTCCACACTGCACATTTAATTATTTCAATCCCACGCTTATCTATCTGTTGTGACCAGCGTTATTTTAGTTCCAGCATTAATTTCTATTCCAGTTCTTATTCTATTCCACTGCTATCATTTTAGTTCTAGTTCCTCTTAAGAAATAAATTTTATTCTTATTCTAGTTCTAGTTCCTCTTAAGAAATAAATTTTATTCTTATTCTAGTTCTAGTTCCTCTTAAGAAATAAATTTTATTCTTATTCTAGTTCCACTTCCTCTTTATAAATAATTTCAGTTCCAGTTCTAGTTCCACAAAAAATTTATTTTTAGTTCCACTTCTAAATCCACTTACAGTTTTCATAGTTCTAACATGAACGATTAATGTCTGTCGGACAACGTTACTGCGACTGTTACTAAAACAGTTTATAAGCAGACACACTAAAAAGTTACCAGTCAATTATTTTACTGAACATTGAGTTTCAAAAACACCCGCATCTCAAGGGATTTGCTCAATCGATTTTTGCGACCGGTAGATATCCATCCTGCAACAGAAAAGATTCTACGAACGCCTCTGATGCGGGAGCTGAAACTAAATCCTCAGCTATAACAGCGAGCCTTGGGTAAACTGAATGAGACTAGGAACAATGACATGTTCTTCAATTTCCTGAATGTATTTAGAAAGTTCTGCTGCAATGCTGTCAGGAGCATGTTTGATGGGAGGTCTGAGTGCCTCACTCTTGTCGCCAGAAATTTGAATCAAAGAGCGATATATATTATGTATAGAATATAGAATATATGAAGAAGCTTCATCATAGCGCCGCACCGTGACGTCAATCAAGAGCCATCGTAATTCCGCATAGTTATTAGTTAATGTTAGAATTATCGGTTGGGCAGCTTAAAAATTAATTTTTATTCTATTCCGTTCTTGTCTTAAAAATTAATATTTATTCTATTCCGTTCTCGTTCTAGAAAAATATTGAAATTTTTATTCCTATTCTATTCTCCTTCCACAATTATTTATCGTTCCAGTTTTCATTCCGTGGAACTAATATTAAACAATTATTATTCCTATTCTATTCTCTGGAACGAAAATAACACTGGTTGTGACGCCAGAGTCAAGCAGCAGAAGTGTTCTCTGTCCCACTTGTGGCAATAATTCAGCAATAAAATGAACTTATCTTCCAAAAGCCTTTCACTATATAAGCTGAAAGATCAGAGCGAAAGGGAGTCCTGACTAGCCACCTACAAGGCTACAAAATTAAGCCACTAACTCCTCATACCCATGGGTTCTGCCTCTCTGCTCTAAGTTAGCAGACTGCTCATGTTCTTCTAAATGAAATTCTATATGACTCACCAGCCGCATGAACAACCAAACCAAGCGTAGCAGTAATTCGATTACGACTGGACGAGTCTGAAGACAGAAAGATAGCATAAAAATCAATCATAATACATTTTTCATTAGCCCACGAGTTTTAAAAAGTTGAAGACGGCCAAGAATGATGACGTGCTATAATTATTCTAAATCTGTATCATCAGTATAATAATGCTTGCAGCATCAATCGATTCTTGATAATGCTAGGGCTTTAGTAATGGTCTAACGGCCAACACATACATTAATGTAGAAATATTCCAGAAAGTCATCGTTTTAATAAAAAAAAATAAAACCATGATCATTATAATAACCATGATAATCTGTCTGATAATCATTTTAATGAACATGATGTAGCCCAATATCATTTTAATAACCATGATGTAACAAACTGGCCAACATCTTTACAAACACACAAGTAATTTTAACAATCATAATTTGTTTGCTTATTCATTTCCGTACTATCGACCAATCATGATAATGTAACATTCTACCAACACTTTAACTTACAATGTTCATAACAATGATTATGATTAAGCTTCAATTATTTGCCTGACCTCCTGACGTTCGTGAGTGAATGCTTCCGCCGATCTGATCAACAAGGAGCATAAAGACAAAACCGAGAACAAGAGCCACTCCGATCCAACTGTGCAGTTCGGTTCCATGATCGTGACCATGATCGTGATCGTGGGTGTCATGAGCATCTTCTCCAACCTTGTCAGATTCCAAAGCGGGTTCATTGACAGCAGCTTTCAGTGCACGACTTAAAGTTTGTACACTCTTTGCAACCAGATGGTGAGCTGCAAACCATCCAAAAATTAATTGAAATAAAATAAATAATTTTTATCTGAAGTAAAAAATCAAATGGTGATATAAATATTTGTTTTATCTTGCAAAAAAACAAACAAGAAATTAATTATAATAAATCTAATTACTAATAAAAATTATAAATATTATGTAGACATGATAATATGGCAAAAAGCAACAAAAATATAAATCTTGTGCACTTTTAGCACCTGGATGATGAGCTGAAAGCCACCTAAGAAATATATAATTAATTCAAATATAATAAAAAATATACAAGCAATAATAACATAATATAATAACGTGACCCAAATTAATTAAAACATAACAATAAAACAGAACCCAAGAAAGTAATTAATAATAATTTCTACCTTGGGCAAAAACAGTCACTTAAGAAAATAATGTTATCTAAATACTATTAAAAATATAATCAACAAGGCAAAAACAATGAAAATGTAATGTTCAATAAAAAATGAACCCAAGAAAGTAATGATCATAATTAAATTTTAATAACAATTAAGATAAAAATAACACTGAGGTAACAGTGATATAAATCAGTTCATCATGCTATGGCTGCTAATTATCCAAAATATCCTTGCAAAAACTTAAATAAGTAACATATTCATATTGCATAAATAAGTAACATATTCATATTGTATAAATAAGTAAAATATTCATATTGTATAAATAATATATTACATTCATAATCACAATAGGACTAACAGATTACCCACATTATGAACATATACTGCTATTACGATTAAGTACTTCTAAGACACAGACGATAAATACCAAACAGGTACCCTGTTCTGGAGGGAAAAGTAAAGCGTGTACACCCTCGGGGATGATCACTGCTAGGGCGGTACCCACAAGAAGTCCTGCTCCAAGTACTGTCACGAGTTTCAGCTTTTCCTGAAATATACAAATAAGGGTAAAACCATAGTTTAGGTTGGTAAATTATTTGTATGTATATACGGTAAAAATAGGTTGGTATATTATAAGCGCAAAGTCCGAGTTAAGTCTGAGTCCATCTAAGCCGAGTCCGAGTGAAGTCCGAGTCCTGAGGTGTTCGAGTACAAGTCACTAAAGATCGAGTCCAAGTCCGAGCACATCAAAATACACTTAAACATGCAATAACATAGAAATAAATAACAGGACTATTTACACAGAAAGAATTGTTAATGTAATATACCCAAAATACACATTAAAAACACTAAATTAAATAAAGTTTTTTTTGATAATCAGGCATGATCACTAGGACACATAAAATTCTTCCTCTGCTAAACACAAGTTCAGCTCAACACACTCTTGGTAGGAGCAGCTAAACTGTAAATTCCACTAAGCGCAGTTGTGGTACGTCATGTCATCGCTCATTCGTTACACTGAAGAGGGCGATACGAGACAAGTTTCTTCTAATTCGAAGCGATAAATTAATAACCCCACAGTTTAGCATT
Source organism: Allolobophora icterica (assembly GCA_963556255.1). Lineage (NCBI taxonomy): Eukaryota > Metazoa > Annelida > Clitellata > Crassiclitellata > Lumbricidae > Allolobophora > Allolobophora icterica. The sequence goes on along the minus strand of OY744609.1, from coordinate 26,552,685 downwards.
ATGATTGAAGATATATTTACAAATTAACAATCCCTAGTATGCAGTCGACCGTTCTCTTCAATGTCACGCCCTTCACGGTGTTCGTCTCTATAAATGGACTCGTCCAGGTTGAATCGAGACCCTCTGTCTTATAAGGGGCCTACCCCCATCTATTTATGATACTTGTCTTCACTTCATTAGTTTCTATTGTCTGCTGGTAGGAACTGCTTGGTGCCGGAATAGTTCCACCTGTTCTGCCTGATGCCTGTAGCGAAGGTCGGCCGGGTATTCACATCAGTTCTCGTATGATGGGTGGTCCTGGCCGTGACAAGGCAATACAGACTTTGCCTGTTCTGCCCAGAAATTGTGACTTGGAAACCGAGTCAGCGAGTCAAATTCGAGTCCAGGGCTTCGAGTCCGGGTCCAAGTCCGAGTCGTGACAGTCCAAGTCTGAATCCAAGTCTGCAGAAAATCGGTCTCAAGTCAGACTCGAGTCCTTGGTCGGACTCGAGTACTATATCACTGACTTCTAGTTTCAGTTATACGTTCAGCAATCATCCACCTTCTAGTTTAAGCTATATTTTAACCGACCATCCAACTACGAAATAAGTTTAAGTTTAAGTAAGAAATGTTTCATCGCTCATCCACAGCAATAACATAGGCCCTAAAACAATATATTTTCATCGCTCATCCAACTTCTAGTTTGAGTTTTATTACGTAATATGTTCGTTGATCATCCAGCTTTTAGTGTCTTACTACGAAATAATTTCCGACGCTATCACCCAATAATTTGCCAACCTAAACTGCGTGTACGCTAACACCCAATAATTTACTAACCTAAACTACGGTTTACCCAGAGAAGGCAAGCAGATGGTGACGTTTTGAATGATCCAAACAAATCCGTCCAAAGATCTGACTAGCCGATATTCTAAATTTGGACACTGTGCCACGCAGTCGTCCGCAAATCACGCACCACACCAGCCCAAAAGGGCTACATGGTTTTTTATCCCCGAAATCTCAACCGAAAAGACTCAGGATAAAAAAATGTCAAGCTGACTGTAGCATCCCACAGAAGTCAGTCCAACCATACACATAACAAGGGAGTACAGGCTTACCTCGGACATTGTGAACGCTAAAGGTACGGATCCGGCTAAATAGCAGCCTATCAGCATTGCCAGAGACAACAAAATAAGCGTCCACGTTTCGTCCATGGCCAACGATTTTTTTATAATTTGACCGAAAAAATCACATATATCACCAACCAGTTACAATATTGTTTATCGTTATGTATTAAGCAAATTAGTCGGTCAGAGGCGCCACCGGTTTCCTGTCACGTCAAGCACTAAGATCAGTATGTTAAGTAAGTAAGTAACTATATTCTTCATTACTACCAACTGCTTATACCGCAATTTGGTTTACATATAGTTTATACAAAATGAAGCATTCTTGTCAAAAATGTTTTCCTCATTAAATTGTCCGCCCTAGGTATGAAACGGTCATGTAGTCTTGGCCTTATGGAATACTGCTGTGCAGTGCTTTTTTTCTGGAAAAAAATGTTCCGGAACGGAATAATTAAGTGCGGGTAAAATCCCGAAAAAAACTGGATTGGGAGTTGGGAGGGGTCTCAATAAACACTGAAAACAGTTCAAAACACTGAAACTAAATTTAAAAACTAAATTATTGTTTTTATTATTGAAATAAATAAATTATTTGTTAGTACCTGAAAAAAGGTGCCGGAACGCCATCCGGCTCGTTCCGGCTGAAAAAAAGCACTGGTGCTGTGGCCTCAGCGGTGGGAGATGATGGTTCAGCACATGGCCCTCGTCATGCAGTACTGAGTAGGCCCTACCGCAGCGAATAAAGAGGCCCCCGTCTGCAAGGCTACATAATTGCTCGAAAGAGGAACTATCCGCAGGGAGATAATGCAGACGCACCAGACGGTCTAACACGGACATCAGTGCATCTCACTCCTGTTGACCCACAGTGTTTAATCTAGACGTCTTTGGGGGGGGGGTAAATGTCCGCCCCCAGGATTGATGTTTTTCCCCCCCCCAGAGGCCGGCAATATTATAATGTAGAGAAGTTTTGGGGAGGCAATTCCCCCCCCCCAGGATACATGGTGATACATGGTTTCCCCCCCCCCCCAGAGAGACGGATCCCTAAAAAAAAGGTCATCAACTTTTTTGAGAGAGTAATTTAAAGGAAAATTGGGACGAATGACTAAAAAAAGGTCATCAACTTTTTTCGAAGATGAAAGTTGTAAAAAGTCTGGATGAAAGTTGGAAAAGTCTGAAAAACCTGGTTTCCCCTCCCAGAAGAGGGGGACTAGATTAAACACTGGTTGACCCACCATGCCGGGACTGCGTATAACGTAGTCATTTTAACCACGTCACGATGACTTGGTCACCGCAGGCCGTGCGCTGTCATGATTCGCAGAGGATACATCGACTGTCTTGCTTGGACGCGAGCGCTCCTCATATGAGCTTCGAAACTTCGAAGCCTATAGTTTTTCAGTCATTAAAACTCCCAGAATCTTCATACTCTGAACCCGCCGGAGTTCCGGCACCTCTGCAGGTGCGTCCTCCTGCCCCAGAACAACGGAGGAACGAATGAATGTAACTTTGAACTTCAAGACCAAGACCAAAACCAAGGCCTTGAACCTCAAGACCAAGACTTTTGGTCTCAAGACCAAGACCAAGACTTTTAAAAACGAACTCGAGTGCACTCGAGATCAAGACCTTAATCTCGAGGACAACAATTAAGTTACAAGTCTGGTTCCTACCCTGACTCATCTGATCCTCCGCCTTCCAATTCTTCTTGACCTAAATGACACCCACCTTAACAGCTGGTCTGTCTCGGATCCTCTCTTGATCTGGACCACACCCCCCTCCCCCGGAAACCGAACTCGGATGAGCTAAACTCTGACTACCATCACAGTGTAATTATTTATACTGTGCTACCATCTGGTTTATTTCGCCTTCTGCATTTATTTGCTGTGCTACCATCTGGTGGGCGTGGTGGCTCAGTGGTAAGTTCGGCGCCTTGTGACCAGAGGGTTGCAGGTTCGAATCCCACTCTAGCCGCTGCGTACGGACCTTGGGCAAGTCCTTCACTCGCAATTGCTCGTGGCGCTTCGGCGTGAAAATTCCGGCACAGTATCAAATGCTGTAGTCGGGAGCGCCTCTGAGTAGTAGTTGACTTCGACAGGCGCTATAGAAATATCCGGAATAAATAAATCTGCCTTATGCACCCACTGACGACGCAAAGCTCGTGAATCAGCTCGTGCGCTTGGCTTTCGAGTGGCGCTTTATAAGTTTGGAATTTACGATTACGATTAGGCCTAGTATTTTCCAGAACGCCATTTTGTGAAGTTTCACGGTGAAACGGTTGGAACCTATAATATGTTATTGGTTTCATAAAGTAAACTATTCCTCAATACTCTTTCGTTATTATACTACTTTTTGATACGTTTATTTCGCCTTCTGCATTTATTTGCTGGTAACGCATATTTCATTCTATGTCTGAGCTAAGGAATCTATAGCCTATATATAGTAGGGCCGATGTAAGTAATAACTACTATATATAACTTAACCACGCCGGTTATCTATGCAATCGTGTTCCGAGTTCAAGATCTTACTGTTTTCAGTAGGCCTAATTGTTTTTGCAGTCTGTGCGAAATTATATGGACTAATTAGATATCTCAGAAAGTATTGAGTAGCTCCTTTGGATAAAATAAACCTTATCTCTTTAACACAGTGGCTTAAAGTTACCACTGATATACTTTTTGAAGTTTCAGACATTGTAAATTTGTAAATTTTAGCGAAATACAATATTGGTTTGCAATTTAGTTGCCACCATTCTTTTCTCTATGAATATGATAGTTCTCAGTAGGAAATACCCCTCAATATGTGACCAATCCACTTCCTATGTTTCTGTCATATATTGGCAATAAGAAATCTGTCCTCATCTGCCTTATGCAGCATATTTTCATTTGTTTTATGTTTTTTTTGTGGCTGGGTTCACGGTTATTAATTTTCAGGTGATTGTATTATCCAGATCTTGAAGTGGCTACTATAGCTTTCTGGCCTTACTTTGCTATTTTTTAATTAAGCACAAGGAAATAATCTTATTCAGTCATGAATTTGTGTTGCTAAACTGCCTATTCAAAACTTTCTATCATCATTTCTTGGAAGTATAATCACACATTTACAAAGATAAGAAAACTATCAAATATCAGTTCAGTGATCTCAGATTTACAGATGGTAACAGAAAAGTGTCTCCTGTGTTTAAGTTTCTCTCCAGTAACACCTTTGTTGCACTGCCATACACCTCTATCATCCTTGTGGCATCTCTGCATACTTGTAGTTCATGACTTTGGATTCACAATTAAGGTTTAATTATTCTGTGTCTTCAGTTTTCTAATGCATCCCATCTTCCTTCAATAATTTTAAATGTATTGTAACTAATTTATCATAGGTTTGCAATAACTTGGAAAGGCAGTAATAAATTCAACCTATAAGTAAATCCAATATTTGGGCTGTGTTCAAGATCTCAAAATGCAAGCAAGTAGCTACAACAAACCAATCACATTCATATGTGATATTTGTTACAAAACATTTACATGGAAATCCAGTCTCAAAATTCATAAAAGAACCCACACTGGAGAAAAACCATACATGTGCAATTTATGTGACAGAGCATTTGTACGGAAGACTCGTCTGGAAAGCCATAGAAGAACCCACACTGGAGAAAAACCACATATGTGCAATTTATGTCACAACGCATTTGCAGCAAAGACTACTCTGGAATGCCATAAAAGAACCCACACTGGGGAAAAACCACACAAGTGCAATTTATGTCACAAAGAATTTGCACAGAAGGCTCATCTGGAATACCACAGAAGAACCCACACTGGAGAAAAACCACATATGTGCAATTTATGTCACAAATCATTTCCACAGAAGTGTACTCTCAATTACCATAAAAGAACCCACACTGGAGAAAACTCATACATGTGCAATTTATGTCACAAAGCATTTGCATGGAATACTAATCTGGAACGCCACAGAAGAACCCACACTGGAGAAAAATCATACATCTGCAATTTATGTCACAAAGCATTTGCACTGAAGAGTGTTCTAAACCACCATACAAAAACCCATACTGGAGAAAAGCCATACATGTGCAATTTATGTCACAAAGTGTTTGCAGAGAAGGGTACTCTCGAATGCCATAAACGAACCCACACTGGAGAAAAACCATACAAATGCAAGTTATGTCACAAAGAATTTGCACAGAAGACTCGTCTGGAATACCATAAAAGAACCCACACTGGAGAAAAACCACACATGTGCAATTTATGTCACAAATCATTTGCACTAAAGACTAACCTGGATTACCATAAAAGAACCCACACTGGAGAAAAATCATACATGTGCAATTTATGTCACAAATCATTTGCACTAAAGACTAATCTGGATTGCCATAAAAGAACCCACACTGGAGAAAAATCATACATGTGCAATTTATGTCACAAAGCATTTGCTTGGAATTCTGCTCTGAAACGCCATAGAAGAACCCACACTGGAGAAAAACCATACATGTGCAATTTATGTCATAAAACATTTGCACAGAAGAGTGTTCTAGACCACCATACAAAAACTCATACTGGAGAAAAGCCATACATGTGCAATTTATGTCTCAAAGCATTTACAGAGAAAACTAGTCTGGAACGTCATAGAAGAACCCACACTGGAGAAAAACCATAAAAATGTACTGTATGTCACAAAGCACTTGCACGGAAAATTCATCTGAGAAGCCAATAAAGAACCCACACTAGGGAAAACCATACATTTGCACAGAAGAGTGTCCTAGATCACCATTTAAGAACCCACACCAGAGAAAGCCATATATTATTATATGCTGTTTATGTCATAAATTATTTGCTTACAGAGGTGCGCTCTAATACCATGCAAGAAACTACACTGGAGAAAAAAATATACACATGCAATGTATGTCAAAAGCATTTACACAAACATGTTCTCAGAAAGGCCATGCATGAACCCACAATGGAGAAAAACTATGCAAATGCACTTTTTGAAACACAGCATTTACGCATGGCACAAAAATATGCAATGCAAGCACTTTATGTAAGAGATTCAGTACATATACTGACTATGAGAACTGTGTTGATGGAAAACAGTTGTTAACTATGCCTACAGAAGTCTTGGAAGCAGATCTTGCTCAGCAGAGGACGAATTAATCCAGTTGAAAACGATTTTATAGAGCCATTCTAGAGTAATTAATGTCTGATGTTATTACTCATTTAAGTTTTTAGACCATTTGGATGTGGAATGTGTGACAAAAAGTTTGAAATCGAGAAGGATTTTATGGAACTTTATTATTATGTGATCATCAGAACAATTATCATTGTGTTACCATCACTACTTTGATGCTCCACAGACAGATATATTCTTCAAATATTTAAATGTTTAGGTTTAGTTAATTTCCTAGAACAAAGAAAACAGATTAGTTTGCTAGTCTATAGTTTCGGCTGCTGACTTAGACCAGTTTTAATGTTATAAACATATGTTTCATTCTCATCTAGTCCTCGTATATTTGGCAATTTGTATAACGCCGCACACAGATGAGGCCATTCAGTAGCGCTCTCGGTGCAAAGGCCACGAGAGTATAGAAAAAAGGTTTTAAGCATGAATAGGAATGTGGGAGGAGCTCCAGAAAGTAAGGTTACCCGTAGAGAGGAAGGGCATTCCACAGGTATACGGCCCTATTTTGGCACAAGGTCTAGTTTGAGCTAGAGAGGACCTAGCACGCGGAACAAAAAGGATATATATGACGGTCGCGAGAGGTCGGAGAGAATTAGCTGCAGAAAGAGAGGGGCAGATGAGGTCCCTGAGATATTTGGGAGTAGTACCCAATTTGGACTTAAGGACAAGAAACAAGAACTTTAAATTGTAATGCGGGCTAGGAGCCAGTGAAGTTGATTAACCATAAACGAAGAGATAATATAGGAAAATTTAGTAAGACGTTATATCAGTTTCAGTATACGGCGTCAGCGACCAGCAATTAAATGGTGTAGGCCCTATAATCGTTTCTAATTTAATCTGCTGTAATGACTTGTAAAGCGCCTCAATCACAGACGGACACATTCGCGAAATTGAAAGATGATCATCATCATAGAATAAACTGAATTTTAGTCGTTTTTTAAGCCCATAGGCGTACTTCTCTGCAGGGGCGTCTATCCCCCCTAAGTCAATGGAGCAACGTCCCTTTTCGCCCTCTTCTTCCCCTCCTCGTTCCTTCCCCCCTAAAATGGTGGCACACACACGGACAAAATCTTCCCCCCTTATTTCTTGGATGGAGCATTTGCTCCAAGGTTTCTATGGTGTAGACGCCCCTGCTTCTCTGTTAGGCTAGCCGGAGTCGAGCTCCATTTTTTCCACCGAAGTGTTCCAGCCATCCTCAGATGGCCCATAGGCGTAATTTGTTAGGGTACGAGGGGTATCTTACCCCCATTTTTGACTGGGGTTACCGTATCCTCCACTTTTTAAACAATGCCAATATATTTAGTATTGAGCCTTTCAGAGATCGCAATCTCCGCCTTGCTTCATGTAGGCCTAAGAAATTGGTACCCCCAATTTTTAGACCAAAGTTACGCCCATAGATGACCCGTTGTTTCCCCGTAATTTCTAGCAATCATATACTTTGTACTGTGGGCCGTTTATCCATAGAGTCCACCTCATGATTCATGAACACATGTTAGACACAAGCGCACTCTCAACCGCATTTATAAGTAGTCCAAATTGGGGCTTCGCCTTGGGGAAATGGTGGCTGCTTAGCAGGCGCTTTTCGCGGTAAGCTACCCTTCAACCACAATCATCCAGTGCCGTAGCGAGGGTGTTCCAGCGGTGCCACGAAACAGGGCGCAACTCAAGTGGGTTCAAATTTTGAGACGGAATGATTTAATTATTAAACTAATTACTTAATCTTGAAATAATCCATTTAAAATTAAGCAAATGTAAAAAAATTAAGTAACAACAAGTAAAAGTGTATATATAGGCTATTATATATGTGTATATATATATATTAATAGATTTTTATGTACCTGACAGTGCAGGAAAATATGGTCGTTATTGGTAAAGTTTATCTTTGGGGCTCTAGACCCTATACTTACGCTTGGCACAAAGCACAATAATAGCTAATTGCTACGTTTTCGCTGTCATCTTCCGAAGGCGGTCACAGTCAATGGTGCTGGTATTGTAAGACCGGGATTCAAATCCCTTCTGAATCATCGCAGAACTGAACCTGGAACCAACCTACCCTCTGTAAACAGTTGCTTATAATTAAGGTACGTGTTTTTAATCGCAGCGTTCGTGAATAAGCTGTTGCTCTGCGCTTGACTTTACAGTGGCGCTTTAGAAAACTGGAGGTTACGATTACGATCTTAAACTTCAAATTTCTAAAGCTCCTCTAGAATGCTAAGCGCCGTGCACGAGCAAGTTCGGAATAGGGTTCCGTATAGAAAGAATTAAGATGCCGAAGTTCCTACTACAATGGATGCACAAAACCTACAGAGAGACAGTTCCATCTAAGTGGTTGTCGAGCTCGAAGCAGTCTCTCACTGCGAAGAATCAAATTCTTTTGATCAGGACCTCTCTCACTTTTCTCAGAACTTCCGTTCTACATTCTAAGCCAGCATATGTAAACAGAAATAGAAATCAACTGTTATGGCCCCAACATTGTCCCAGATATGTGTGCTGGCTGGGTTAATTCTCATTTTTATTTTACTAAATGTGCATTCCTAGTTTAGGATTTTCTAAGCTTAGGCCTAAGCATATGCGCAGTGGCGTAACTAAGAGAGGGGAGACGGGCTAGCAGATAACAAGAGACACAATTAACAGTAATGTTGGGATACATACATACATACATAAATACATACATAGATGCATACATACATACATACATTCATACATACATACATACATGCATGCATAGGCCTACATAGCCATAACCATAACCATAAATTTTATTGGTCCAAAGTAAACAGCATAAACATAAGCATAGTAACACCGTTACATAGTAAGCATAGTAACACCGTTACAACGAATAGGATAATTTTCTAATGGGCACAAAAGGAAACCCTAAAGTGAGCGAAGTCCCGCTAATACATACATGCATACAAATAATTATACGCACTAGTGTGGCCCCAAAAATAAAAGTTGGAAATGCATAGCTGCACAACGCTGCATTGTTACACATGGAAATAAGAGCCTGTATGCAAAATTTTAGACTGATTGGACTTTATTTAGAGGTCGCTCCTTTTGCAGACTTTTATGTTATAGAATGAACTTGTGAAAACCCATATTATAACATTTCGAATTTCAAGTCAGTTATTACTTTTGATCAGTGTGAATAAGCTGGTTCCCGCGACCTCGCTTTTTTGGGCGCTGTAGAAATCCGGAGATTATGATTACGATTACGACGTCTAGACCAACATCACATCCCTGTTCTCTGTATATGTATACCGATAATTTAGGTCTAATGTAAATTAGGCTTAGTGATTATTACCACAGACTGGGATTTCGTAATGAGGTCTAAAGCTCAGCGCAAAGCACCAGGTCATTCATGAGATTGGAGTGGTTCTAACAGTCTTCTGAACCACTTAGAACCCATGTTCTTTACCTGATGTAAGCTCATAATATAGTATTACACTGGCTCCCGATTACTTCGCGTATCCAGTATAAGATCCTCCTTCTGGTTTCCAAATCCCAGCTACGGCTTGCCCCTAAATACCTCTCTGACCTTATGCGGCAACCTTTCTCTGCAACTTCTGCTCGTCCTTTGCGCTCTACTGCATGGCCGTCTTGATCTCTTTGGGGGCCGTCCACATATTACGTACGCACTGAGGGGGGTAGGGGGTCGGATTTTGGCGATTTTGCGTACGGGTGCGAACGGGGGGAGGGGGGGGGACAAAAGTGTACGTACGCAAAATAAATTTCTAATTATGACGTCCACATTAGCCTATTTATAACTCTGTATTGTCCTATAGTCGTCCGATGGCATTTTATTACATTATATAAAAGCCATGTGCAGTTATTCTGTGCTGTGAACGAGACACCTATAATTTGTCTATATTGGCCCTCACTCATCCTTCAATCTGGCCTAAAGTGCAGACTTTCAAGACACTTTCTGCAGCTGGTCTTCGGGGGGGGGGTGCGTCAAGTGTACGTACGCGGGGGGGGGGGGTGCGGAAGAAAGTACGCTTGCGAACAGGGGAGGGGGAGGGGGTCCAATTTTCCCGGATTTTTGCGTACGTAATATATGGATGGCCCCTTGTCCCTCGTACTAGGACCACTCTGGCCCAACGTCGAGCTTTTGCTGTCACAGGTCCCTCTGCCTGGAATGGTCTTCCATCTCGACTTCGAACTAAACTCATGATGGGAATCTCCTCTGCATCTACTCGCTTGCTCAAGACGTTTCTGTTTCCACGGTGCACATGCTCTGAATAGTTTATACTGCAAGAGGCGCCTTATAAATTACTAGATACGATACGATACGATACGATACGATTACTTTCCTATAAATTAAATTTATTCAATACAGTTTCATATGCAAGATATGATGTTGAGTTTACAAATCTGTATAGGCCTAGCATAATCTTCCATACAGCCAACCATAATATAATTCACGCAGTGGATTCACTTGGGAAAAGCTAATGAAGATTTAACACTCATGAATCCACACAAGCCAAAACCCAAAATAATTTATGGCTTACTTACTTTTACGCTGGATGGTAGCCGAAGACCAATTGAATTACAATAGGGCGTCGTGGAGGCGCCACATTTCGCCATCTGGTGACTGGTTGTTTCATAACAAGAGTCTGCTGCAGACGGCGTTGTACGTTAGCTAATGTAGGAGTGAAATAAAACTTGTTTTAGACGAATTTATTAATCAATTCCGGCATGCAGAATTGAGCCTAACAACATTTTGTGTGCGATCACAGTAGCGTCATGTCGTCTGCGTACCATTATACGCCAGAGTATATTTTAGTAGTAATAATTTCGTGCCTGTCCCTCGACACCCTTGGTCTCTGGATACCTAGGCCGAATGTGGTTGCCTACGATGAACTTGATACAAGAGACCAGTGCAACAGAGAACCAGCGTTCAGTAGGGAATCGCATAAAACTTCTGGAGACCAAGGATTTCGGATCCGGATTGTAGGACGCGATGAACGCTATACTCCACAACACGTCTACACAGGTGGGACCTGATGCCTGTCAAACTCACTAATATAATGTATTATAACAGCATGGGTATGCAGAATTCAAACCACATTGAAATACGTTCTTCCGATGATGGAGCTCTCCTACATCTAGACATATTGTTTGGCTATCATAGAAAAACAGGGAATGATATCTGACGGTGAACTTCATCTACATCCTCCTTTATTGTCTGATAAATACATGCATGGGCATTGGGCAGTGGCACCCTGGCTGCAATAGTCTCTGATGTCACGAGACTTTGATTTTGAACGTGTATGTGATAGGTTCGTTCATCCATCCATCCATCCATCCATCCATCCATCCATCCATCCATCCATCCATCCATCCATCCATCCATCCATCCATCCATCCATCCATCCATCCATCCATCCATCCATCCATCCACCCACCCACCCACCCACCCACCCACCCACCCACCCACCCACCCACCCACCCACCCACCCACCCACCCACCCACCCACCCACCCACCCACCCACCCACCCACCCACCCACCCACCCACCCACCCACCCACCCACCCACCCACCCACCCACCCACCCATCCATCCATCCATCCATCCATCCATCCATCCATCCATCCATCCATCCATTCAGAAGACTTATATACATTAGCTGCTGCTTATTGAAATTGCTTGACGTGGCTCGGCGGTCCATAGCTTTTAACTCAGTTTACTTGGTGAATAATTACATGTTTTCTGGTTTAATTGGTTAAAATGTGTGAACTCGCGATGTATTCGGTCTTAGCGACTTTTTAAGTTATTACAGAAAGAATATTTTTGCCGAGCTTCAAATAAACACACACACAGCATAGAGGTGTGGGCCATAAAATTGATAATAATAAAAGAAGAGGAAGAAGAAGAAGAAGAAGAAGAAGAAGAAGCAGAAGAAGAAGGAGGAGGAGGAGGAGGAGTAGGAGGAGGAGGAGGAAGAAGAAGAAGAAGAAGAAGAAGAAGAAGAAGAAGAAGAAGAAGAAGAAGAAAAAGAAGAAGAGCAGTCCTTTAAGCTAGCCCTGAGGCAGCCATGGGTATGAAGTAGCGACTTCACTTTCTGAGCCTCGGCAGATGAGGGCTGGTGGCCAGTCCTCTCCTTCGCCGTCTCATCTTCCTGCAGTGTACGGTCAGTGTACTCATTATAGCTTAGTTGTCTATATGTATGGAGCGTAGGTGGAACCCCCGACCTCTCGACTGACAGTCCAGCTCGCCAACCATTACAATATCGAGCAACCCCACCCAGTGTCATAACATACAATGATATTCTCCATTTTTATATCCTTTCAACGTCTCATAATGTACTGCAATCAGTTGCATGTGTGTGTATGTACTATGTATGCATCAATGTGTATATCTGTATGTATGTTATGTATGTATGTATACGTATGCGTGTTTGTATGTTTGCATGGATGCATCTCTATATATCTATGTAGCACAATTAGTTTCGGCTAATAATATGGTCATTCAATCTTGATGAACCGCTCGCTCTCTTAACTGCTTGCTCACTTGTTCCCTCGGTAGGCTGTTTTCCCCTTTGTCCCTGCATCTTTTTCTCTTCCATCGAACACTGACCCAGTTTCTTTCCCGCCTTTGTCTTCATCCATACAGTTCTCGCGCACCCTGCGTATCTCCTCTCTTCCCTTTCAGTCGCACTTTTGCGCTTTCTCCTTCCACATCCGCCTTCCGTTCCCAGGGAAATAGGTCGCACTTCCCGCAGCACTCCAAGCGCCCCTCGGAAGGGGTCTCCTTTATAAACTGGCGACCTCTACCGCACACCAGGTGAGCTGATTGTCCTCGTGGATCGCGGGGGCTGAGACGCCCAATCTGCCGGATGAATACGAGGAGCTGTATGGCTCTCCTATGTGCATGCTATTATCAGCGCCTGCCTAATAACTACTTGGCAATCCGTGATTCATTTTACACCTGTTGGCTCATTAGCGCCTCTCTATACCTGTTGGCTAGAGCGGCTTTGTAAAAGAACAGCTGTCTTTTAAGTCCGGCTTTTGGTGTCTCGCTCCATCTCTGTCAGTCTGTTTGGATGATTGGTTGTTCGTTGCAATGGCGTTTTGTTTGTTTCCTTGCATGTCACTTTGGGTTTCGCGACCTGTGTTAACTGTATGTGACCCTGCCACTTTGTTCTACCTTTCACATTTTCTATATGTGTTTTTGTGTGTTTTTCTGTCTGTCTGTGTGTCTGACAGTGTATGTCTATCTGTCTGTATGTTTGTCTGTCTGCCTGCCTGTCCGTCTGTCTATGACTTTTGGCTGAGTATATTTGTCTGTCTGTGCATCTGTCTTTCTGTCAGTGTATGCCTCTTTCTCTGTCTGTCTTTATATGTTTGCATGTACTTTGTCTGTCTCTGTCAATCTGGTTATATCTGTTTGCGTTTGTGCATCTACTTGTCTGCCTGACTGTTTGTGTTGGTATTCATGCATGCCTGTCCATCTATCTGACTGATTGTCTGTCTGTCCTTCCATCTGTCTGTCCATCTGTCCGTCTGTTGGTTTGACTGTCTGTCTGTCCGGCTCATTAGCGACTCATACTAGTGCTGCAAGCTGAGCGGTCTGTCTGCCTTTGTTCTGTATTTCCTGTTACTCATCGGGATCCTTCCTCTCAAAGTCCGCCTCTGCCATGATTTCTAATTACTAATTAGTAGTATCAATCATCTTAATTGCCTCTTCTGCAGTCGTCTGTAATGTAAAGTAACCAAGTTTACCCTCATTTGTAAAGCCTCGCATGTCATATTCCGTATGTCTGCGTCTCTTTGCTTAGCTTTCTCAGTCTATCTTTCGGTCTATCTGCTATGTTTACGAACCTACGTATGTACGTACGCATACGTGTATGTGTGTATGTTTGTATATATGTATGTATGTATATATGTATGTATGTATGTATGTATGTATGTATGTGTGTATGTTTGTATATATGTATGTATGTATATATGTATGTATGTATGTATGTATGTATGTATGTGTGTATGTTTGTATATATGTATGTATGTATATATGTATGCTTATATGTATGTACGTGTGTATGTGTGTGTATTTGTGTGTATGCGTGTGTATGTATGTATGCATGTAGGCCTATGTACTTGTGTATAGCAGAGCATTTCCAGAATCTAAGAACCTCTCGACGTGTTTTAGATATCCTGTCTTTTTTCTTGTCCTGTCTCTTCAACACCTAATCCTATGAATGATGTTTGTTGGTTTATTCCGGATGTTTTCAGGGCATTAAGTCCCTCGTGTAGCCTTTTGTGGAGAGCTCCAGTGGACGTTGGAGACACTTAATAAGCGATATATTCTGAATGGTTGGCCATTAATCAAACGTGGAATTTGCCGAGTGACTGCTTGCTTCCCTGCGCCCTGCGCTAATCAACGCCTCTGGCGAGCACGGCAGGTGTGACACACAGGGCACATTCGGTTATGTATCGGAGCACGCTCAGAGCAGTTCTCCAAGCGATTGGGGATTGTGACTGAAGACTTGCTTTGTAGTTAAGAAACTGTGGCACGTGATGACCGAATATTTTATAGCTGCGACTTGGATTTGAAGTTTGAATGTGAAGTCAAGGTTGTCTTATTGCACTAAACCTTAATGGCCATCTTTTTTACAGAAAAAAGGATCCATCTATTCAATTCAATTCAATTCAAAGTCATTTATTGCAATCAAGACAATTATAACATTTTATTCTTTTTTTACATCGCATCACTTAACTAAGTCTATGAAGGCAAAATGGAAAGCCCAAAGGGACCAAGGTCCCGCTAACGGGCCACCTGTACGTATAAATTACCCACTTGATTTAATAGACAAGAGAAAGTATGAGGTCGTCCCCATATACATACATATATGCATACATACATAATTTACATATACATACATAATATATATACATATATACATATATCAACACATACATGCATATAAATATATACATATATCACACACATTCGTCCGTCCACGCATACGTACATACATGCATAATTTTGCATATATCTCCTTAAGTTCAATGCACAAACATTACTGTGGAACGTGTCCGAGATGTCTGTTTGACGAAAAGGAAGATGTAAACTTGCTCTAATCCAATCTATTTTAGTTTAATTTATCGAAAATAATCTAATAACTTAAATAGCGTTGTTTTTCTGATAGTCAGTGGTCGCCTCAAGTGAAAACGTAGTCAAATAATAATTCGTCGGAGTATAGCTGGATCATAGCCTATTGGCCCGTGACAGGGAAGATGTCGCATTTTTTTTATTATAACTACTAAAACTTTAAGAGGTTTGAAAAAGTTGAATGCTTGAAACGCGAATCCTGCCGGTGTTTCCATGGACCAAATGTTCCGAGTGTGTTCCCACTACGCTCTGGAACGCGGAGCCCTTTCGCCTCACGGAACGTCGATGTGAGCTGCGTTCGAAGGTACATTGTACATACCCGATCGCATCGAAACGCTTAACAGTCGCGGCCAGGCGCGATTTACGCCTCACCTGCGCTGCCCCAAGCATCTGCGCTTGGCTGGCTCTGACTGTTCGTCAGAGGGGAAGGGAATCCTCTTTTGTGCCGGCTGACTCATGTAACACCTGTAATCAGCCATCGCCGATGATTAGGACAAATTAAGCCCGGGCACACACTCATTCCCCTATAGAAATACCTCCTTCCTATTACCTCTCCATTGTACCATTCTTCCATTCTAAATACCACTTCCGCTTGCTTACTCCTCCCATAAAATACCTGTCGAATTTTAAAGGAGACGCGCATGTCAGATAATAGCCACTCCTTTCCAATCAAAATAGTAATCATAATCATTAACTCGAGATTTCTACAGCGTCCGAAAGAGCTAAACGGTGGGAACCAACTTATTCTCTGGCGCTCAGTCAAACGAAATCTATCGGTAGGTAAGGTCAGATTCGGTTCCAGATGAAGATTACAAGGTCAAGCAGGCAGACAGCCAGACGGTGGACGGTGTTCAGAATTGAAGCGACCTGAAAATCAGAGGAATAGAATGAATCAGGACATGATTTGTGGGAAACGAGTGTCTTCAGTGTTAACATAACATAACATAACATAACAAGGGTTTTAAGTGTTTCAGAAGACGTGTAGTCTGTGTTAGAACCACTGCAAATTTACCTCGAACTCTTAATAGCCCAACTTTCCTAGCTTCTTCTTAAAAGCTGTTATAGTGTCCACTGAGACAGTACTATCGTCCAGTGTTGAATGAAAGACCTTTGCAGGAATTGCAAGAGGTGCAGCTTTGTTTAATTCATAAGATGGATTGCCGCAATTCTAGCTAGATTTTATTCCAGGAAGGGCGATACGGCGAGATGACCCCCAAATATTAGTGATGAGGTGACGGAAGGGCGGAGAAGTGTTAGAGCGCAGGAGGAGCGGGTGAGCGGAGTGGTCAGATCGTAAATAACTGATGACGATCGGAGGTGTGGGGATTGGAGTGTGTTGTGGTTATACGTGATGCGACTGTACTCTGTTCTTTCTGGTACGGTATTTTAAGCAAGTGGAGTGATTTGAGAACAGAAGTGATGTGTTTATGTGTTTATTGCACAAAAACAGGTACTACATTTACAAACATGAGTACATGAGTGCAAGTACAGTGCAACAGGAGCCAAGAAAAGCTAATAGCTTATCCTTGGCCCCTCTTTCCTGAGTATCATTCATCAGTTACAGAAATTAGTAATAATCATTAGTAATAATAAGATAATGTAATAATAAGATAAGATAATGAGATAATGTGATGATTTTGGAAGGTTTGGCGACAGCACGAACAAGAGTATTCTAGATAGCGTGAAGGCGCCCCTTTTTTGGGTGGCGATTATATTCAGGAAAAGTGAATTGCAGTAGTCTAGACTCTAGAGTATGAAATGGATGTGGCAATAGTTGAGGCGGTTTTGAAGTCAGTCATATGGCGGGTTCTGCGAAGGTGACGTATGTGCAAGAGTGAGAAAGATGGATGATATGGTCAGAGACAATGAACGGGGGGGGGAGGGGTTAGTAGTATTCAGCTGAGTTCAGTAGTTGGCGGAATAGGAGCAGAAACTTTACATTGTAGCGGAGATTTAAACCCATAAACTCTCGATGGGCAGTTGAGCAATTTAGCCATGCAGACGACTTTCGCGCGTATTCTCCTTTGTAAGAATCTCGCTTTCTACCCCTCTTTTCTGTTACCCCAACTTCCATCCCTTATCCATTCTAAACCCCTTTATTCTAATATCCATCATCCCCAACCTCCTATGTTTTAATCCCCCTCCCATCAGGCAAGAACACAGCAGCCAATCTCAAATTACGTGTCAGAAGGTCTTACCCCGAGGTCAGGTTGCCCCCAGCAGCTACATGGGGCTTGAGTAATGGGTTTCCTTTGTAGCGACTTCACCCTGTGATCGTGTGACACCCAATACCCTTGCTGGGACGG
This sequence comes from Allolobophora icterica, assembly GCA_963556255.1. Classification (NCBI taxonomy): domain Eukaryota; kingdom Metazoa; phylum Annelida; class Clitellata; order Crassiclitellata; family Lumbricidae; genus Allolobophora; species Allolobophora icterica. The sequence goes on along the minus strand of OY744609.1, from coordinate 26,535,001 downwards.
GTAGGTTAGCGTTGCAGAAGACCCGTTGCATAGGGCTGTTCAGTGAAATAGCTGACCATACATCACTGATGTCTTACGAAACCTGTTTTCATCGACGGTACATCTGGATACTTTGTATATATAATTATATATATATATATATATATATATATAACATATATTTTATATTAGTAGCCATGATATATGTATATATATATATATATATATATATATATATATATATATATATATATATATATATGGGGTGCATGGTAGTGTAATGGTTATAGTGCAGAACTGTCAACCAAGAGTTTCGTAGTTCAAGTCCCCGTCAAAGCATAAAGGTGTTTTGAAGTTTCTGCTCTAAATGCGTCTTCTAGCGAGCTTAGCAATGATGTGTACACCGACCGTACGCTGTTATGGGAAGATGAGACGGTGAGGGAGAGGACTGGGCAGTGGGAACACGACGAAGCCAAGAAAGTGAAGTCGCTGACACTTCAGATCCATGGCTGCTTCTCGAGAGTCTAACTTGAGGGACTGCTCTTCTTCTTCAGGACATGTGCATTGGTTGTGACATGTTGGCGTTTATGTGCCGCTTATAAAGATTAATTATATTCTTAAGACTTAAGAGCAGAGACATAAAGAAGTATAGCGAATTGCTTTAAGCCAGCGACCAAGAAAGACCAGCAACTTTATATAACGTTTAGCGCATGGTAGGCCTACAACAGCCAAAGCATTTAACGAGCGAATGCAAAATTTGTGGATCTGAGAGGCAAACAATGGCGGTAGATAAGTTTATCCCCGATAACAGCGCTAAAAAGTGCTAATTTTTGTGTGCGTCATGGCAATAAATTCGGTAGAACGATTTGACCAACGATTTCAGGTTCCAGCCTGCCGACGGACTCCGCGTAACTTCACCGACACGTATGGCCTATCGCACCTCAGATTCATGTGTACTGACCTTGCGCGCGTAATTAGTGTAATACATAAGGAAAGAAAAAATTAAATTAAGATTGGACATCATAAGCATGAACATAAGTAATTCTTTTGTTTCGTTTAGGTCAGGGTTGAAGTGTAATCTGTTTCAAATTACTTACCCTCCACAATCTGTCTTCCGATCTTTGGAACCTCGTGCATCTCGACTCGTTCTTCCACTGGGGGATTTTGTCTAAGATGACGGTTTTCTGGAGAAACGACCACTGATACGTTATACATTATTCTTTATAACGGCGCTATAGAAGTTTTCAGATTGGGGTAAACTAGACAATAGAGGGCCTATAGTTGTGTGTAGAATTGTAAAGAAACCCAGCTTAAGACGATTACTGATTGAGAGCGTCTCTGATGAGTCACTCTTGAAGAGGCGCTATGTAAATGGATGGTTACAGTTACAATTAGGCCCACTCCGTCAAGAGCCAATAATCTTATGGCTTCTTTACATCGAGAGCCAAACTATTGATGCGCTTTTCATCGATTTTTCTTCTTTCATTCTTATGCGGACAATGTATCTTTCGATTATTGATGTTCAAATCATCGGTGACATTTCGGGGTCCACAGGGATCCGCCTTCGCTTTCCACTTAGACTCAAGTCGACGTCTCTGCGTTTGACTTCAGCCGACGACGACGTTAGATTCTGGCGGAGTCGACAGAAACGATCGCTCCAAGTCTTTGTTCTGAACGGTCATTCATCTGTCCCTCTCTGTCCCTCTCTCTCTGTCTCTCTGTTGGGGACGTGCTTTCATCTTGTCCCTGCAAAGGCCAAGAATCACCGTCGTTGCTCTTCGTTGTCCATTGTTGCTTCGTTCAATTGCGACGTACAAGACGCAATCATCTGCTTTGTTTAACGATTTGCGAGTTACGGCCGTTGTCGGCTACGTTAAATGGGCAAGCCATCTATACCCACGAGGAGCTAGCAACCGAGGAATTTTTCGCGCCGTTTACCGAACAAAAAAACCAAGGAATCCGCGATGACTCAACCGTCAATTGTTCGGACATCGAATTTTTTTTGCGCCGAGGGATTACTCATTCGGCTAATGATTTTCCAAGAATCCATTTTCTCCCAGGTGGGCTGCACCCTTCCCTGCGGCTGTTCGCTCCTCTTTGTAATTATTCCCAGGAGCGCAGAAAAAATAATTAATAGCCTCCGGTTTTTTTGTCACCCATGGTGATCGATTGGCAGGGGGTAATTTTTGCCTCGGCCATCTGTCTGACCCTCCACAGGGTGAGTACTCTACAGTGAAAAGCCTCGTGACTACCGATTCCCTGTCCACAATGGATGGGGTGACGCAGCCTCCCGCCCTACGCTGAGGCTTTTACGGGTAATCTGATAAGGGTATGATTAAGTCAACTTAACTGGATTACGAATATGACCAGGTCTGTTATTAGGATTATGGCTGGGCATAGGGTCATTTCTGCTGACAACGACGAAGCCAACATGCGCTGGGGGTAGGGTAGTTCTAGGTCTATCCCTGTCCGCAGAGGTCCATAGTTTTCGACCTTTGACCTAACGAGCACGAAATTCAATCCCGTAATTTGCATGATTGTCAGTATCGCCTTCTCTCGATAGATGGATCCCTCATGCATGACATGTTTTGAAATGATGGTGATGATGATGATTAGGATGATGATGATATGGTAGAGGAGGAGGTTCAAGAGTAGGATATGGAGGATGAGAATTATGATGATTATGAGGAAGAGGAGGATGGCTAATCTAATCTAATCGAATGATTTCTATGGCGTTGTTATCACAATGTATATTATATATAAAGCATCAATCAGGAAGAAAGGGTTGAAGATGATTACCAGATGCTGCTGGTGAAGATGGTGATTATTTAAGGTAACTGGTTCTCTGGTAAGTAAGACGATGTATATAGGCCTATGCTAATGGTGATGCTGCTGGTTGGATACAGAAGATGACAGTGTTGATGCTAACTATATTTAAGATTATGATAAGTTGTTGTTGCTGCTGCTGTTGAGTTTGGTGTTTACGATGATGATGATGACGACGACGATGATGGTAATGATATTATGATTGAGGATGATGATGGTTACGCCGACCATGATAATGGTTGACGATAATAAAGTTGATGGTAATGATGACGACGACGATTATGATGATGACGGTTGATTATTGCGATGAAATTGATGGTAGTGATAAGGTTGGTGGTAATGGCTCCGAAACCAATAAAACTTCGATGTAAATAATACCCGGAGGGTGACTGATGATGCCTATGATTATCTTGTGGTGAAAATAACACTGATGTTTGCGATGAAGAAAACTGATGACTAATGATGTGATCTTGTCTTTTGTAGTCGTTTTAAATGGAACATTTCCCAAACAGGAGTTTCAAGGGTTCATGTTGATCGCTGCTCCTTTTAACGCAATCGACGAAACTACTTCTATGGGTACATTCCAGGTAATGCACCATTCTTATTCACGCAATTGTAATTACAATAGCTAATTTATATAGCGCCACTTAAAGAAACGCTCATCAGATGCGCTCCCGTCCTGATAACATGCAACCACGATCGAAAAGAAAAATGGCCAATGGCATGCGCAAGAGGCAAAGTAAAGGTGAGGAGTTCATGCCGCAGGTTGCTAGGCAACCTTTTCTAGAAAGACGGATCGACCACAGCATCTCTCCTATGCTGGACCAGTGGAACAATCACGTCACCTTGCGCAAGGCGAAGAAATCTGCGAACAGAGATGGGAGAGACCGAGAGGCTTGATAAAGTGTGGTCACTGTGCATTGAATTGTATTGCATGGCAAGTAAGGTGTATTATCCACCTAGCGATTGATCACGTAGTAGTTAGTGCGCATTTGCTTTGCCTCTCGGGTTCCGATTTTCGGAAATTGAGCATGAAATAATTATTTGCAATAAGTAAAGCAGCAATGAACACAAAAACAAAGAAACAGACAAACAAACAAAGAACTTAATGTCATAAAATTACGACATTTCGTATGTCGCCAAAAAGAACAGCAGACCGATAGAAGATATGTTTCGCAGTACATGTATATGGAAGGAAAAACTCCGTTCGTGGGTTCTTCATGTGTGCGAGGTGACTCTTCCAGTTATTGTTTACGGATTAACTTGTTTAACTCTTTAACGACGAGCGTGTACCATAAAGCATGGAAAACGAATACCTCTTGTCGGTCAAGGATTAAACGACCTTAAAATATAAATGGCGAGGAACGCCTACGATTCTGACTGCGGCTTTAATTGAAGCGACCATCGAATGATGATGTCTTCTGCATTATGATAACAGCGCTATATAAGTTGTCGAATATAAGATTAGATTACTAGGTTACTATCATTAAATCTCAAATGCCTTAATCTTCGACTGGACTTCTCCAACAGCTTGCTCGAACAATGATAAACTTGCACTGTCGATTGATTAATGCTTGGCGTATAATGTCAACAGCGTTTAGAAGTCACAAGATTAGATTAGATTAGATTAGATGAATCCCCACATGGATATGATAGAGAATGTGACAAAAACACAATGCACGGGTTGTAAATGTCATCATGGGCGTCCGCAGGAAACTTTTTAAGGGGCACAATTTTGTGGGGGAGGGAGGAAAAATGACGTTTTTGAATAGAAAAATTTGCCTAAAAAATTAAAAATAAATAATAATCAAGGACTTTACCTAAACAATTAAGTGTTTTTCGCATTGAACATCGTTTTTGGACTGTTGTAATAATCATAATAATCTAAGGATTTTATTTTTGTAAAATATTTGCAAAGTCCAGGGGACAAATGCCCCTTTACCCCCCCCCTCTGAACTCTCATGATTGTCATCGAAAATTGTAACCGCAATTTTGTAGAGCGCTTTTAAAAGAAGCTCCTCGTAGGTAGGCCCTACTTCGGACTGTGAGAAGGACAAGATGAATTTGTGTTACAAGCATTTACGTGTAAGCGGTGTACAGAATAGAAATTTCTTTTCTAAACAGATTATTGATCCAAAGGTCACGATCTTTGACGACGAGTGTCCACATATAGTTCAGCACGCTGACCTGCGACCTAAGACGAGTGTGGAAGTGTTGTGGATAGCACCGCCATCTGGAGTAGGATGCATAGAATTCAGGTATTTCGCCTTTTTTATTGAAAGATTCGAATGAAAGTTTTGTTTGAATAACACTTTTGTTACACAATAGCCGATTTTATCTTCTGCTGCTACTACTACTACTGCTGCTACTGCTAATGCAACAACTGCTGCTACTACTGTACCGGTACTGCCATCACTACTGCTACCACCACAACGAGGGGCTACCACCACCACCAACACCACCACCATCACTACCGCTACCACTACCACTACTACAACTACTACAAAAGAACAACTACTACTTTTCTACTACTAGATAATAATAATAATAGTAATAATAACAATGATAACAATAATAATAACAATAGTAATAGTAATAATGATAATAGTAATAATACACTCCGGGGATGAGGACCACGTACTCCAAGCTTAAATTTTCAATCACTGTTAGTATCTTAGAGCCTGAGGGATCTTATTTCCCTCGGGCGACAAAAAAATAATAATAGTAATAAATAATAATAGTAGTAATAATAATAATAATAATAATAATAATAATAATAATAATAATAATATTAATAATGTTGCATAATTTCTCAGGCTTGCGTAGACGTTCGAGTTGGTTTTTTATATTTATTTATAAGTCAACATCCCGTGATCTCGAAGTCTTTTCCGTCGAAACCGAATCTCGCAGGATTTTGGACAGATTGGTTTGAAATATTTTGTTACCATCATCAGAGATCATCGCGCCATTTAAAAATTTGCCAAACTGTATTTAAATGGCCTACGACGTCACCATTACCATGACAACGCATTATCCTTTGCACGCTAAGCGTAACTGGTCATCTTAGTTCCGTTTGAATAATAACAATAAATACGAATGTACACCTCGTCACCCCCTCGACCGTCGCAGAAAGCACGTGGAGTTTGTAGTGTATGTAAGGTGGAAAGACAACTGCATAACCGGGATGGGAAAGTCCATCTACATGGTCCTAGAAGCCAGCCATGCCCCGGCTCACACAAACCACCGCTTGGCACCACGCCGTCCGAATCCGGACTCAACCCCGGAATAACCCGGGAAGCAGAAGTCCCTCATCAGTCGCAATCTGACTCACTTACACCTGCGGACGATGGAACCAAAGCCCCAGAACCTGACGGAGAAGCGAGGATGGAAGGAACCCCCCAAGATGGGATAACCCATCCGTCGCTGCCACATAAAATTTTGAAGCATATCCCAAAAGCTGCTAGATCAAGCGTCGGCAGACTTCTGACCTCGATCATCAATAAAATTCTCTCGGACTCAGTCAATCCAACTCCATGGAAGATGTTGCTCACTTTCGGAGCAGGAATTCTCGAGCAACCAATAAGAGGAGGTAAACGTCACAACCTAACATCAACCATAAAAAAGCGGGTTGAAAAATTCCCCACGGACTGGCCACTCAAATGGGCGGAAATTTCATCAAACAGCCTCACTGACAACAACCGCGGAAGAAGAACAAAATTGAGTGACGAGCAGGCGGTGGCTGCGGCGGTGGCGTCCAAGTTGGAAGACGGTAACATAAGAGCGGCAGTCAGAATCCTATGCTCAAGCGACAAGCCGGCGCAGGCAGACCTCGAGACCCTGGAAGAACTGAGAACAAAACATCCGGAGCCTCCGCCCAAACGACATGTGATCTCCCCGACAACCCATATACCGCCCTTCCAAACTACCGAGGATCAGGTTAGAGCTCAAATACGCTCTTTTCCGGCGGGTTCTTCGGGAGGGCCGGACGGCTTACGGCCACAGCACCTGTCAGATCTGATGAACTGCGCCGATATCGGGGCGGAATTTATCTCAGCCATCACCGGCTTAGTTAACCTCCTCCTGACAGGAACCTGCCCGGAACAGATTACACCGATCCTGTTCGGAGGCACACTCCTGGCACTGAGAAAGAAAACTGGAGGCCTGCGCCCCATTGTAATAGGCTACTACTGGCGCAGACTCACATCCAAATGTGCAAACACCCATGTAGTTCCAAAAGCAGTGACCTACCTCGCGCCGAGGCAGGTAGGAGTAGGTGTACCTGGAGGGACGGAAGCCGCGGTTCACGCGGCTAGGCGATTTCTGGAAGAAATGCGAACAGATTCGGTCCTGATCAAGCTAGACTTCAGCAATGCTTTCAACAGCTTACACAGAGACCGCATGCTCACCTCGATGGATGAGATCGCGCCAGAACTGACATCATATATCCGTCTTGCTTATGCTGAAGCTTCGATACTACAATTCGGACAATATACTATTCTCTCACAAGTCGGTCCCCAACAAGGCGACCCGTTGGGACCGCTACTGTTTTGCCTGCCGTTGCAACCAATCCTTGAGAAATTATCGTCATCGCTTGTGCTTGGATATCTGGACGATTTGTCTCTGGGAGGAAGGGCCTCTATTGTGGCGGAGGACGTGAAAACACTGGAATACGAGAGCGGATTGCTAGGTCTGCAACTGAACTACGCAAAATGCGAAGTAATATCGCGCATGGAGAGGGGGGAAGTTCCTTCAAACCTTCAACACTTTCCCGCTATCGCACCGGAAGCGGCCTGTTTGCTTGGCGCACCGCTGTCGTCCGAGGAGGCCCTAACTGCAAGCCTGGAGTTTCGCTGCTCGGAACTGACGCTGGCGCTTTCAAGACTGGAAAATATTGCAAAACATGATGCCTTAGTCCTCCTCAGAAGCTCACTGTGTTCACAAAAGCTACTACACACCCTAAGATCCCACCCCTGCAGCGGACATGCTCTACTAGACAAATATGACGAAATACAGAGGGAAGGTTTGTGCTCAATCCTCAACCTTAACCTTACCGATATGCAATGGCTTCAAGCGTCCTTACCGGTCAAGACGGGAGGACTGGGCATACGTCGGGTCGCTTCGCTTGCGCTTCCTGCCTTCTTGGCTTCCGCTGCAGGCACCCACGTCCTTCAGTCTTCCATGTTAGGTTACGACCAATCCATCACCGACGCGCGCGTTGAAACGTTGTTACAGCGATGGAACGCCGAAAGTCAAATCACACATTCAGATAATTACGCAGCATACAGACAATCGTATTGGGATGGTCCTCTCGTGAAGAGAGTGGTGGACTCATTGGACGCCTCTCTGGTCGACGCTTACCACCAAGCAAGATTCAAAGCAGCCTCAGCACCACACGCCAGCGACTGGCTGTTCGCACTACCGGTGTCATCATGCGGGCTGCGATTGGATGACGAGGCGGTAAGAATTGCAGTAGGCCTCAGACTGGGGACGAATATATGCGAACCGCACGCATGTCCCTGTGGAGCAATGGTGACGGCGGACGGGTCACACGGGATGTCGTGCAACCTAGGACCTGGCAGAATCGCCAGACATGCGGCTTTGAATGATTTGATAAGCCGAGGCCTATCTCGAGCGGGCGTCCCTAATATCAAGGAACCACCTGGGCTGTCGAGGACGGACGGGAGACGACCGGACGGACTTACGCTGATACCATGGCGCAGAGGACGAAGTCTTGTATGGGACGTCACCGTAACTGACACTGTGGCGCCCTCTTACCTTCATGCAACGTCCGCGACATCAGGAGCAGCAGCGGAACTAGCGGCCACGAGAAAGAACAACAAGTACAGCCAGATCCGCGCAGACCACTTTTTTGTCCCTCTAGCTTTCGAGACCTTAGGCCCTATCAATGACGACGGAATGGCCCTTATAAAAGACTTGGGGAGATACTTAGCTTTAACCACCGGAGACCCTAGGGAGACTTGTTATCTACTCCAACGGTTGTCAATCACCATACAACGCTTCAATGCTGTTGCCTTCATAGGAACTTTCATGCGGCCAGAACTTGTCGAATGATGTTTAAAAAAAAATAAATATATAATAATAAAAATAAAAAATAAAAAAAATAAAAAATAATAATAATAATAATAATAATAATAATAATTGAAGAAGAAGAAGAAGAGGAAGAAGAAGAAGAAGAAGAAGAAGAAGAAGAAGAAGAAGAGGAAGAGGAAGAGGAAGAGGAAGAGGAAGAGGAAGAAGCAGAAGAAGAAGAAGAAGAAGGAGGAGGAGGAGGAGGAGGAGGAGCAGAAGCAGAAGCAGAAGCAGAAGAAGTTAGAGAATATTGAAAAGCAATCGCCAGTTCTGCTAAGTTTCTGTTCCTGTCCTGGTTTTTAAAGTTTATCATATATTTAATTGATTAAAGAAGTTTCTGAGAAATGTTCTGCTGCTAATTTTAGGGCAACAGTGATTCAGAGCAGAACAGTTTGGCTCAAGGATGAAGGCGCTCTCAAACAAATCTTCTGTGAAGCGTGTACGTGGTGCATATAATAAGTTCTTGCTATTTTATACGGTTGATTGATTTTGGTATGTTTCGATCTGATTCATTGGGTATGAATGACTGGATTTGTCTCACTGGATATTATCTTACATGGATATTATTTGACTTGGATCTGATAAATTGGATCTGAATGATTGGGTCTGATCTTAATCGATCTTATATGATTAGATCTGATATAGAATGCAACTAATTTGAACTGATCTGCTTATCTTAGTATCTGTATTTTAATAACAATTTCCTCTTAATTATCCTTTGTTTCTGTATTTTTGCTTTACAGGAACAAAAAATCTTGTGTTCAAACTATGCGATGCGGAGGATTTACGAAAGTAGCCGTTTCAACATGAATCGCATATGAATCAAAACGTACATCGACGTGTAGGCTACAGATGATGATGATGGTATCTCGGGAAATCAAAAGTATTGGTCTTCTGAAAGCGGAATCAACCATGGTGAAACAGATTGTTCGTAGCGGAGTAGAAGGAAAGAGTCGCCATGTGACCCTTGAAGCCGGAATGACAGGACATAAGGGAGAGTACGCAATGACAGTTAATCAACCACTGCGTTTTTCTATTGTTTGGCTAGTTGGGCGGAGTTAAGTGCTTTATAATTCTGTAATGAATGGACAGAGTTGTATTTACCAGTAAGAAGTTATGTTCACAATTGAAAGGGGTATTGGTTGTTATGTTAAGTAGTAGGCAAAATTACATATATGTGGAGTTGTGGTTTTAGGGTTTTCTGTTATCACTGCTAGCCTTAGTAAGTTTTGCTAGATGAAATAGGACCAGGACACAGTTTACAAAACTTTGGCATTTCTGAAAACAACTAGTGGGCTAATAATTTGCATTCTAGGAGACAGGGCTTATTCTAAGAAATTTTCTCAACTGCACAAGAGGGGCGAATTATTGGGTCAGAGGGCTGTGCCCCAGTGGGGTCCAGGGGGCGAAGCCCTTTGTCAAGGGGTTTGCTCCCTGAAGCTAATAAGATATGACATTTCAAACAGTGAATTCGCCTCATTTTTGGCAATTTTTTGTGCATATTATTATTTCGATGTTATGGCTTCCGGGTGGACATAATTAATTAAGGCTGATCAAAGTCGATTCATAAAACGTCATTCTGGCCCAAACCTTATAAGGAATAAGTAAAACATAGCTCAACTGTTCTCCAGTAGCAAGAGATATGGACGAATGACAGTTGAATGTAACTGTGGCAGACTGGTGGCCTTAAAACGATCGCCAGTGTTCGGAAGCGAAGCATAAAGTTGTTGCAAAGTCAGAAACGGATATGTGAGAAGATCCGGGTAAGCTTTCCCATTCAAACGCTTTCGGCTGCAGTTTCATAATGAAGGCATTCATATGCGCTTATGTCTGATCAAAAACAGATTGAGACTCAGCGCACGAAAAAAGTGACTCTGAGAAAAATTCAGCCCTGCAGCGCTATGATCAGATTACGAATCTGCACCCTGGTAAAATAAGGCAATCGCTTTGCTATACATGTCAAAATGTGTGCATTAAGTTGTGTATCATCACTGTCATGTGTGTGTGCATCTGTTTCTGATGATATACAATGAGGAAACACAATCCAGTGAATTTCAAAGCTTGCGTTGTAGTAAGTTGACCCACAATCGCATGGGCGGCGATCCGGAGGGGGAGAGTTTGAGGGGGACAAGACCCCACCTTTGAGAGTGGGGACACACACCATACATTTGCCTCCCCACATTTTGAAGAAACACGAATTAAAGGTAAGAAATTTTTTTGGACCAGATCAGTTCAAAACTCTTTTATGACCAGATCAGTTCAAAAGTGTACCCCCACCTGTGAAACAAGATCGCCGCCAGTGCACAGTCGATACATTTAAAAGGATGCATGAATGTTGCACATAGCCTGATCGACTGACAATTCAAACCCAACAGAGAACAAAAGATTTGTTATCGTTTATTGTTGCTACCTTAGGATGTGCACTTGAGGTTCAGCACCGATAGAGGACGCTGAGATGGAGCTCAATGGAAGATCAAAGGCAAATTCAAAACTGAGTCTGTTAATCAATTACGACGGGGGGAGGCTAACAAGACAGCGGATTCTCTATTCTAACCTAGGGCCTATCTGACAGCATTACGCGGACGTTCAATAGCATGTGCAACTCATCCACCGTTTCTCCAGCTTCTTTTCATTTATCTGATACTCCTACTTCAGCCTTTTTTTGTTTCTTATTCGCCTCCATCTATTCATTAAACTGATCTTCCTACTTCAGCAATTTTTCTCTTTTTAATTCTTCTTCTCTTTCTCCTCCTTCTCCTCCTTTGCCTCCTCCTTCTGCTATTTTGTTTGCTACTTCTCCTTCTTCATCTTCTTTTTCTGCCACTCCTTCTTCTTCTCGTCCCTATTCTGCTTCTTCATTTTCTACTTCTGTTTCTCAGTTTTCTTCTCCCCGTCGTTCTCCTGCTCCTTCTGCTTCTACTTCAGTGCTTGTGTGGCTGCAAAAACGATCGCATAGAGCGAAAGACACACCAAAGCAGCAAAACAAAGTTGCTTTATGGGGATATTTACAGTTTCTGGAAGCGAATATGCAGAATGCGACGAAAATGTTTTGCTCAAGATAACACCGCCACTGTTGCAGAACCAAAAGCATTTTGATCTCTGAAGTAAATTCATGCCCGCCTCGGTGTGGAATAGCTAGGGAAGTATATTTCTTGTATATGCCTTGCCAAGTTGCAGCCACAAAAGGAAGGAAGCCCCATGCTCAGACTTATTCGTAACTGTTTCGTTTTTAACTTTTTCATGTTACAACGGCCAACTGCAATTAGGGCCTACTGCTTGCGTTTAATCTTGTTTGACTAATCGTTATTTGGCTTATTTCGGACTCGGCGAACCAACAGCTTGGTTTAAATATTCCATTATTAGTTACTTCCATTAGTTTATAAATACAATTAGGCCTACAAAATGTAACTGCACAACATCTTACTTTTAACTGCACAAATTTCTATCCCAACTACACACTTTGTGTCCAGCTGCACGTTAGAATAAGCCCTGCTAGGAGATTTGGCATCCAACAGAACTTTAAAAATTGAACTGACTTTTGGCACAGTGTGATAACAAACAACAGTTGAAAGTTTAGTAATACAGGGTCTGTTATTGTGAAAAAAGGAAATGCAATAGTCTCATTCGTTTATTATGTGTTGTTGGAGTAGGCTTACCCCAAGCGCATTTGTGCTTATCTGTCGAATGCAAGATGTGATTTCTAGGCTCCAGGTGAACTGAAGTCTGTTGTATTTCACGACTGTGAGATCGAGGTGTGTAAGCAAACGTGTTAGCCTACCTACGCACTGTGACTGACGACAGTAGCCAGAGCTGGATTAATTAACCACGCAGCATGCAAAAACATGCTACTGCACGAAGTTACGATGGACTAGGGACTCCCGACTGAATTAACTTGTTTACGCGCATGTATAGCGTAAGCGTAGCTGATCTATTCAGTGTGCAGTGCGCGCCATCGTTCAGACTAGATCTAGAAAAACGCATCTATTGAAAACCATCAGAAGCATCTGTTTAAACTCATCAGAAGGTCCGAAGTCGAAGGGGATCATTCGGCTGAGGCGTAAATAAGACCATAGTAATCCATCAACGAGACGCTCCAATCTGTTGATGCAAATTTTCAGACAAACAACGGTTGGAGGGCTGAGTTGGATCCAGGTAGACACAGTATCTAAGAGATGATCACCCATCCAAACACTAACTCATCTGCCCAGTTTTGTGTTTGAAGTTTGGATGCGAAAAGATTATAATATTATACTGTTTTGCGTGTGGTTTGATAACACATCCGTACAGGGCTTATGAGAGTTGACACGCCTGCCTGAAAATATGTGTGTTTGTATGTTGTAGACCTATGCACGTATAGGCCCTATTTGCACGCATGCACGTATGTGTGTATTTTTGTTGTTTGTATGCATCTACGTATCTAGTTATTTATTTAGCAAATTTTGGGAATGCTAAGGCTTTAATGTAAGTTGATTCCCATGACTTGGGCGCTGAAGAAATGTAATGTTTACTATCAGGGCTGAACCAAGGAGCCAATACCCGGCCGTGGCTACCGTTTGACTTTAGAAAGGTATGCCATGAGTATGCAACGTTAGCTCAAACTGGTTTATATTAAAGTTGTTGCATGATTACCAAATTTTTTGTCAACCAAACCGTTACCAGAAATCATGTAAATATTCAGTTCACAAATTCTATGATAAACCACGAATATCTGAGAAAGAAATCTAAGAAACAGAGAAAGAGATATTAACGAAAGGATAAAAGGTAAAACTGTGTTTAGCCAAACTGTCGAAGCAGTCTTATTGCCCCTCGTAAGATCATACGTAATGATACGTTCGCTATTTAATTTTACTGCGATCGCGAAAATCCTGGTTCCGAATTAGAAATTCGGCTTCGCTTAACCAAGAAGTAATCGAAGCGTTCCTTTATTTGCATATTCTAGCCCACCGTACTTCTCATGCCGGATCGGCCGAGAACAATTTTATTCCTGAGCCTATGTAACTTTAAAGAACAATGTTAAGTCTTTGGAAAACAATTCTAGCCTCTAGTCCGAAGAAAAACCAGCGACTTGAACAGGAACTAGTAATAGAAGGACTCTCATTGAGGTCACGTACCCTACAATACAATACAATCCATTGTGATTTACCTTGTCTTGAGCTTCTGACATATCTAGTAAGCAAACATTGAATGTGGAACCATGCTATGAGTACTAGTAGGCCTACTCAGCAATCGATCTGATTGTATACATTGAACTATTGCAACCAGTTTTCTTCTTATATCCAAACTGTAGGTAAGATAAATACAAATAACTACGATATAGCTCAAGAAGGTACGTTCAAAACAATTTTTCAATATTACCTTGTTACCTTGTGCTGTCAGCTCGTGGAGCTCTAGCGATCGTCATGGTGAACACTCTCCACTGCTTCCTATTCGATGACAAGTCCCGTAATTCCGCCAAATTCATACCAGTTACATCTTGTATCTCATCCATCCATCTCCTCCTTGGGCGACCCCGTCTTCTCCTCCCCTCACCACACGCCAGCATCATTTCCTTCTCCAAACCAACATGTCCAAAGAACCTTAGCTTCATTCTTGTCTCAGTTTGTTTTAACGACTCTTCATTCTCAACTCCAATCTCCTCTCGTATTGATTCGTTCGTTCTTTTCTCAGTCCAAGATATTCTCAGCATCTTCCTCCATATCCACATTTCACAAGCGTTAACCTTATTCTCCATGTTCTTTGTCATTGTCCACGTCTCGCAACCGTACAGTACCGTGGGAAAGATTAGTGCTCTCACGAGCCTTTTTTTTTGTTTCTATGCTCACATGTTTGTCTTTCCATATCTTTTCCAGTCCGGTCATTGCAGCTTTCCCTATAGCAATCCTTCGTTTTATTTCTGGATCACACTTCCCTCCTTTCCAACCAGTGATCCTAGGAATGTGAAGCTTTCTACCACCTCTATATCCTCCCCGTCTATCTCGAAGCTATCCCAATCTGCTGTTGTCATGACCTTTGTCTTCTTTATGTTGAAGTATAAACCAGCTTTTTCACTTTCTCTCCTGACCCTTCTTATCAGTTCTGCCAGATCCTCTTTTCTTTTTGCCATTAATGTTGTGTCATCCGCGTATCTAAGGTTATTCAGTGTCTTTCCAGCGATTTTTACTCCCTCAATTTCCCCCTCCAGTTCGGCCTTTCTCACTATTCTTTCAGCATATAGATTAAACAGGAATGGAGACAAGATGCATCCCTGCCTCACCCCTTTCTTGATTCTGAAATTGTCAGTGTCTCCGCATTCTGTTCTTATCACCGCTATCTGGTCTTCATATAAACCCTTTAGTAACATTATCAGGTGTTTCGGAATTCCCATTTCAAACAGGGTTTTCCACATTAAATCATGGTTAATGCAGTCGAATGCCTTGCTATAGTCAATGAAACAGATGTGAACCTCCTGTCCATACTCCCTTTGTCGCTCCATTATCCACCTCATGTTGGCTATATGGTCTCGAGTTCCACGAGATTTCCTGAACCCTGCCTGGTTCACCGGAAGTTCTCTTTCAATTGTGCCTTTCAATATTAGTTTGCACTTAATTCAAAGTGTTAGCATACATCACGGAAGTTGCTACTATATGATAAATTACAAGTTTTATTGTTCACAAGAGAACTAACTAAATCAAGGTAGGCTACATTTCCAGAGTGCAATATATGCTGTTAAATAGAACGGTCAGCAGAGATTTAACCACTGGGTGTGCATGTAATAGGTGCTCAGGTTCTAAGTCATCAAAACCCTCAGCAATTGACATAAACACATGACAACAGAGCAGTTCTAGTCCGGAAGAGACACTTTTTGAGGGAGACGTTTATATCAAGACACCGAAATGGCGTTTCGAAAGTGAAAGCTCCTCGTTTGAGCAAGACGGGTAAATTCTGCCTTGCTACCTGTCATTTCTAATAGAGAAACAACAAACATTGCTAACGACAACTAACGTGTCTACAAAAAATGCAGAGAGAAATTACGGATGTAAATATCAGTTATTGTATAAAAAAAACGTTGATAATTGCAGTGTAAAGACATACCATCGAAGAACGTGCAAGACTAAACTAATACGACGGTTCAATCAAGGTAGAGCTATGACGATATGGCCGAAGCAGCCACAGCAAGTATTCTACAAGGGCTAGACGATCTGACGGAATGCAGCATTCATTGCGGTACATACGAAGATCCAAGGCAATTACCATGTTTACATTCTTTCTGTCTACAGTGTTTGATAAATTACTCGAAAAGTCAACCTCTGGCTAACAGCATTACTTGCCCGTTGTGCAGGCGAGAAACAACAGTTCCGGTTGATGGAATTCATGGTTTTCCAAGAAATTTCTTCATTGAGAAAGTAATCGAAATAAAAAGACTGTCTAGTCCAATGCAGAAAGATACTTTGTGTGATTTATGTCAAGAAGATGAAGATTTGCCATCAGATACTGTTCCACTGGCTTCGATGTTTTGTGCTGAATGCCGAAAGAATCTTTGTGACCGTTGCACAAAAGAATATCGAAAGCACAACAAATCCCACAATGTTCTTAAAATAGGCAGTGAAGAAATAAATGAGCAATTGGCTAAGAAACTAGAGGTCAGTTTCTGCAGTGACCATTCCGGCAAAGCAGTGGAAATGTTTTGTTTCGACTGTCAGGTCGTGATATGCATGATGTGCTTTGCTGAAAAGCACCAAATGCACAAATGTTCCGAAATTAACAACTGTGCTAAGGATTTTCGAAAAAAGTTGGAACGTGAAATCGACTCAATTTCAGTTTGTTTATCTGAGGGCCAAAAAACTAAAGAAATGACTGAGAAACATAAAAGTGACTTTCTCCAAGAGATTCAAAGTGTGGAAAATAAAATTTTGGAAAGAAGCGAAGAACTGAGAAGAATTATCAATAGAGACTGTAATCTGCTTTTGGATGAGTTAAAAATCATAAAATCAAGTCACTTGAAGGACATTCAGGTTAACGACGAAGAAATTCAAAGACACCTGACGATAATTGCGAGTTTGCAAACATACGGGAAAGAAATCGTTGCAGTTGGCTCATCTAGTGACATATGTCGCTCGGTGAACCAGTTTCAGGTGAGGACCAAGGAAGTGCAGGCAACTGTAGAGGATGTGCCATTCCGCGAAGTGGTTTGTAGAAGCGTTTCTTTTCAAGCAACGGAATTTCAAGGAGACTTGGAAAGAAATATTTTGGGGAAATTAGAAGGTGAGGTTCTGAATTTAGTGAAATACGCCTTTCTTTGCCTCTGTCGTTTGGTAAATTAGAATAAGTCATTTGTTTTCTATCAAAGATATTTCTAAATAAGTTGTGATAATACTTCCTATTCAGCAGTACTCTATCACACTGCCATAACATTCAATTATTATGTGCATAGCGATTGATTTTTCAGGTACGATTTTGCAGAGGTGAAAACTTAGTATTATACAGGAAATTAAGAAGTCTCTCTCTTGGCGAACTTGCGGCCCTCAGAGCTCTCGTCGTTTTCTGGAGCGCGTTGATTTCTGCTCTTGATCGATAGGTTTCTCAGGTGATCCAAGTAGGAATCCGATGCAGTCTTGTTGTCAAGACCTTAAACCTCAAGACCAAGACCAAGACCAGGACTTTGAACCTCAAGACCAAGACCAAGACCAAGACCTTGAACCGCAAGACCAAGACCAAGACCAAGACCAAGACCTTGAACCTCAAGACCGAGACCAAGACCCAAAAAATCACAGTCGTATCCAGACTTCTATTCCTTACTAAAAATTGTCCAGTCGGACTACTCGTTATTTTAATGAAAACATGAGTTTTTTCTTTTATTCAAGCAAAACAACTCTAAATGGAGACTGCAGTGAATTCCGAATTCGTATTTACAAAAGTCCTTCATGCGAAATGTTATTCCAAATGCCTGTTGAATTTTATAAAAACCAATTTGCTCAGAATTTTCTGACCAAGACGTGACCTGTGGGGCCTCAAAAAAATTCTGCCATGTGATAAAACACGGTCTACAAGTGCCTGAAATCGCTAGCACACAAAGCAGCTTTTCAAGAACCGGGTGTAAATGTACATATTAATCATGAGCCTGTTTCGACATCATTCCATGGTAAATTACCGGAAGTCAAAAATAATTGTCCAAAACAACAGTGAAGCCTCATTCACATCGTGTAAATACTAAGGCAATAACTGCATGAGTAATTGTTTGATAAATTTTTAAAATTCTTGCCGTTTTTTTAAATGAATGACTGTTCATATTGACAAAAGTCTTGGTCTTGGTCTTGCAAAACCAAGACCAAGACCTTGAACCTCAAGACCATGACCAAGACCAAGACCTTGAACCTCAAGACCAAGACCAAGACCAAGACCTTTGGTCTCAAGACCAAGACCAAGACCAAGACTTTTAAAAACGAACTCGAGTGCACTCGAGACCAAGACCTTGGTCTTGAGGACAACAAGACTGATCCGATGGATCCTCATGATGCATCACAGGTTAAAATAGTCATGTTTGCCGCTTAGGGCTCTGTGGTCGACCACGTCTTGCGATTATACGGAGTCCTGGCAGTTACATTAGGTGTCGTAGAGAGCCAGACGTTTTATCCGGACAGGATTTGCGCATAGCAATTTAGCAATTGATATCCTGTTCGCTGGAACCAGTGAGCACAGACTGGCTTCCGAGGTAAGTAAAAGGCCTCAACAACCTCCACCTTATCGTTTGCAGCTATTGTTTACTTACCTCGGAAGCCAGGCTGTGCTCACTGGTTCCAGCGAACAGTATTATTTTTTAGTTATAGTTACAGTTATAATTAATGGTTTTTCATTTTAGTTATAGTTAGGCCTACAGTTATAGTTAGTATTATTTTTCAGTTATAGTTATAGTTATGGTTACTGGACTTTTATTTTAGTTAATTTTAGTTAGTACATAGTTACAACTGGTCCCAATTGCGCTTCGTCTGGTCATCGATTAATTATGTCAACATATTTTAAGCAGTTTTTGATCTCCTCTCCCTTGTCAACAACTGTCAAGCATTCAAGGACCTCCTAACAAAATTATGTCAAAGAAAATTACCCCACCCCAAAAATTTCTATGACTTTAATAAATGCGAAAAAGTGAAATTGCCGAAAAAACAAAATGTTGTTATTCAGATTTGAATTTGTTACTTAATGGCTACAGTACAGGTGGAATACGTTTAATGGATTTTTTCCATTCAAAATACAATCTCGTTTTAATTCTTTCAAATGTGTATTCAATTTGTTTTTTATTATGAAGATTTCTAATTTGAACATGAACACGATAACTTTTTGTATAATATTCTTTTTACCATAGAAAATAAAAATAAAAACCAGTTTCTCACTCTTTAATATTAGGCCCAATGTTACAATCGAAAGAAAAAAAATTATCTTTCCATCAAAAAGAAACCCAAGTTCTTAAGTTTATCGATATTGCACTTTTTTTCATTAACGAAAATAGCGATGAATTTTCGTTAGTGTTATTTTCGTTACAGTTATAGTTATAGTTAATAATATTTGTTAGTTACAGTTATAGTTATCGTTAACGAAATCATTTTTCGTTCGTTAACGAACATTTTCGTTATCGTTAACGTTAACGAGAATCACAATGCACTCGCTCCGGAACTAAAAGCTCCTATCTGTTATATACCTGCCTGGAATATATTCACTTTGCTTCTGTCTATTATATTTAAGGAACAGACCTTTTACAGGCCCTCAAACAATGTGTCTACATGAAGACCATACATGGAACAGACAGAAGAGTGGTTTCACGATAGTTTACGCATTCCCTCCTGCTTCCTTGCCTATGTGGAACTGAAGATAATTCCGCTTCTCCAATTCTCTAGGTTTAATTTTCCCGCTAAGCCTTGTATAGCCTATTCCCCATGTGAACCACCTAAGCCCACACTCTCCACTCTTCTAAAGCATCTCTAGCGTAATTTTAAAATTTCGGAGCCTTTCCATTCTTTAGAGTCCGGACAACATTAGCAACATATACCTCCGAAGACACATCTCCAGGTTAACTCTGAGACCACAATGTCAACCCTTGATTCATATTGGTGCGCGTTATTGTGCAGTGTTTAATCTAGTCCCCCTCTTCTGGGAGGGGAAACCAGGTTTCTGGGGGGACCAGCCAATTTGTCAGACTTTTTCAACTTTCATCCAGATTTTTCTAACTTTCAGCCAGACTTTTCCAACTTTCATCTTCCAAAAAAGTTGATGACCTTTTTTTTTTTTTTTTTAGTCATCGCCCAATTTTGTCACTTTTCCCATAGGAATTTGCCTCTCAAACAACTACACAAGTACCTTACTCACCTCTCGGGGGGGGGAAAACCATATATCACCATGTATCCTGGGGGGGATTTGCCTCCCAAAAGCTCTCAACATTATAATATTGCCGGCCTCTGGGGGGAAACATCAATCCTGGGGGGGGGGAACTTTACCCCCCCAAAGACGTCTAGATTAAACACTGGTTATTGTGGATGGTTGTGGGCGGTTAAGCAATGACTTTTAAGGTTCACACAACCTTGCCAGTTTTGCCACTTTGGAGTATAGACATGTCTCATCCATAACAGAGCTAGGGCTGTTGATCCTTTGGCTGACCATTGACCAAACAACACAGCCTATTATAGATGTCATAAGCACACTCTGGCCAAACTTTCTTCACCCATGCAGTTTTACTTTCTCCTTGGCCTATTGTAGCAGACTTCTTGCACTCATTGTTGGTGTAACATAGTCTGCATGTATGTATGCGTGCATATATGTATGTATATATATGTATGTTTGTATGTATGTATGTATGTATGTATGTATGTATGTATGTATGTATGTATGTATGTATGTATGTATGTATGTATGTAGTATGTATGTATGTATGTATGTATGTATGTATGTATGTATGTATGTATGTATGTATGTATGTATGTATGTATGTATGTATGTATGTATGTATGTAGTATGTATGTATGTATGTATGTATGTATGTATGTAGTATGTATGTATGTATGTATGTATGTATGTATGTATGTATGTATGTATGTATGTATGTATGTATGTATGTATGTATGTATGTATGCATGCATGCATGTATTTATGTATGTGTGCATAACATAACGTAACATATTTTATTCTGTAACCAACTAAAACAGGTCGCAATTACATCGAATTGTGTAAGTGTTGTTGGATTACACAGGAGACCCAAAAGGGGCCGAGGGGCCCGCTAGTCAGGGCCACCTGAAACAATTAGGTAAAAACGATGTATCACGGCCAACTATGAATAGAAAACCGAGTGGAAAGATTCTTATCTATCATGTGCTAAACAAGATACTAAGAGAAACAAAGTATATACAGTGCAACAAAATCATCAACCAGTGCACACACTCCCAGTACCAGAAGGTTTGTAATAAATCACAAGGGTATATGCTCTCTGAAAGATACATCTACACTCTTTGTTGAATGTGAGCAGCTCTCGTTTAAATAGCTGGAGAGAAGGCAGCGAGCGAATACAGAGTGGGATATTGCTCCAAGCTCTTGGTCCGGAACATTTTATTGACACCAGTGTAGCGTTAGTCCGGGCAAAGGGAGTATAGAGTGTGTTTATCTTTCTCAAGTGACGAGCTTGGGTGTCAGTATTGGGGCGAAACAAGTCTCGAAAGATTGAGGGTGATTGATTATGGGTATAGCGGTACATGAACATTCCCAACTGCACCTGCCTTATCTGAGCAGGTTTTAGTAATCTCAGATTTAAAAATTCGAGTTTAGTGTGAGCCCCATATAGGGGATTTTTGCAACAAATCTGACAGCCCTCTTTTGCAGGATGACAAGCTTGGAGAGATTTGACTTTTATGCTGAGGTCCAGACTGTATTGCAATAGGTTATATAGGGATGTATGAGAGTGTAGTAAAGGGTGGCTGCTGAGATTTTACATTGCATGCTTAGTAATGGCATGAATGTTGAGTGTCCGGCTTGAAACCCATGTTGAGAGGTAAAAAGAATATCAAATTTAGTAATAGTTATTTAGGCGTACGTTCATGGCCTTTTCAAAGAGTTTGGAAAAAGGAAGAACAGATATGAGCCTGTAGTTAGAAACGTCCTCTCTTTGATCTTTTTGGAATATAGGGACCACCTTTGCTATTTTTCATGCTTGAGGGAAAATTCCAGTTTTGAAGGAGCACTTTATAATTTTAGCTAATGGGTGTATTATATTTGGTAGCATTGCTATTGCTATAGTGGGGTCTATGTAATCAACTTCTTTTGCGTGTGAGGCATGATTGGTATGACCTAATTGCAACATTTCTTCTTTCGTTAGTTCAATTAGTCCAAATGAGTCTACTTTCGAGGGAATCAGATATTGTTCAATGGTAGAGGTGGGATCAGGAATGTTTTTGCCAAGGAACGGGCAATCATGCATGTATGTATGAATATATGTATATATGTATGTAGCCTATGTATAGTATACTATGTAATGTATGTATGTATGTATGTATGTATGTGTCAACACATTTACTATAACGCATTTTAGGTGCATCGTAAAAGCGCTCCGTGCGCCAACCTAAGTAATGTTAAAGTCAGTTTTAAAAGTTAACCAAAAAGCGAACAGCGCTTGGAATGATCGTATGATCCTTCAGTCTGGTGGAAAGAATCGCAACAACTGCTCGTTGATCTGATTCACACTCCAGTCTGCGTGATACTCTTAGGTTAATAACTGCCGTTCATTTGGTGTTCATTAGGATGTGATTGTTCTCCTTCGTGCTGCCATCGGTTGAGAATCACGTATACCGATGGATGCCTAGCCTTGTAGACCATGAGCCACATGTAGGCCTACTTAGGCTGGCAACAATGTAGTAACCTCACCGTATGTTCATTGGGAATTCCACTACCCTGCATAGACGACTACGTTGGGTGGATTTCGAATCGTATACCCAAGATTGCATTGAAATCTCCCACAGAGATAACAAGGTCACCTCTACGAATTAGGCTCAGTGCATAATCTAGCGAACGATAGCATGCAGACATCTTTAATATCCCCTTCGGGTCAGCGAATGGGCCAATCCTTCGCCTTCTGCATCCCGACGAGAGCGCTACTGTTGATCGTCGACTGCTTAATGCTTATTCTCCCTGAAATTTCCGCCTAATTTGCAGCTAATCTCCACTATTCGCCACCTGTCGACGCGTTGGGTTGCAGTACTCGGACTCGGACCATCAACGGACATCGTTCTCTGGACAACCCCTCGGATACGTCGCAGCGCTCGTGAATAAGCTGGTGCCTTGCGCTCAGCTTTACAGTGGCGCTTTAGAAAATTGGAGATTGCGATAACGATTACGATTACGATTACCACTTTCCAGAAGTAGGCGTCTGCGTGTTAAGAAGTACTTACTATTGTTATATGCTTGATATAATATTTTCCACGTTTGTTTTATTTTTGCAGTGCATAATGAAACGCTTCTGGTTAAAGATCTTATCGAACCAGAGAAATGTTTGTGGAAAACTCCCAATGTAACTAGAGGAAATAAAGACACAAGCATTACAGGTAAAGGACAATTTACAGGCCATCAAGGACCAATGCAGCAGCATAGCTATCCATCCCAAGTCCAAAGACAAGTAAAAGTTCATCAACGAAAAATGCAGCAACATAGCTATCCATCACGAAGTCAAGGACAAGTAACAGACCATCAAGGACCAATGCAGCAACATAGCTCTCCATCACACGGTCAAGTACAAGCAACAGGTCATCAAGGACCAATGCAGCAACAAGGCTATAAATCGCGAAGTCAAGGACAAATGACAAGTCTGCCACAACAAAGACAACCTATTTACTATCCATCATGGAAAGATGACAGTTCATCAGAAACAGAGAAAAATGACAGTCCGCCACAACCTACCTACTGTCGATCATGGAAAAGTGACAGCTCATCAGGAACAGAGAAAAGTGACAGTTCATCAGAACCAGAGAAAAGTGACAGTTAATCAAAAACAGAGAAAAGTGACAGTCCGCCACAACCTAGTCACTGTCGATCACGGCAAAGTGACAGCTCATCAGGAACAGAGAAAAGTGACAGTTCATCAAAAACAGAGAAAAGTGACAGTTCATCAAAAACAGAGAAAAGTGACAGTTCATCAAAAACAGAGAAAAGTGACAGTTAATCAAAAACAGAGAAAAGTGACAGTCCGCCACAACCTACTTACTGTCGATCATGGAAAAGTGACAGTTCATCAGGAACAGAGAAAAGTGCAGTTCATCAAAAACAGAGAAAAGTGACAGTTCATCAAAAACAGAGAAAAGTGAGAGTCCGCCACAACCTACTTACTGTCGATCATGGAAAAGTGACAGCTCATCAGGAACAGAGAAAGTGTCAGTTCATCAAAAACAGAGAAAAGTGACAGTTCATCAAAAACAGAGAAAAGTGACAGTTCATCAAAAACAGAGAAAAGTGACAGTCCGCCACAACCTACTTACTGTCGATCATGGAAAAGTGACAGTTCATCAGGAACAGAGAAAAGTGCAGTTCATCAAAAACAGAGAAAAGTGACAGTTCATCAAAAACAGAGAAAAGTGAGAGTCCGCCACAACCTACTTACTGTCGATCATGGAAAAGTGACAGCTCATCAGGAACAGAGAAAGTGTCAGTTCATCAAAAACAGAGAAATGTGACAGTCCGCCAAAACCTACTTACTGTCGATCATGAAAAAGTGACAGTTCATCAGGAAGAGAGAAACGTGACAGTTCATCAAAAACAGAGAAAAGTGACAGTTCGTCAAAAACAGAGAAAAGTGACAGTTCCTCAAAAACAGAGAAAAGTGACAGTCCGCCACAACCTACTCACTGTCGATCATGGAAAAGTGACAGTTCATCAGGAACAGAGAAAAGTGACACTTCATCAAAAACAGAGAAAAGTGACAGTTCATCAAAAACAGAGAAAAGTGACAGTTCATCAAACAAAGAGAAAAGTGACAGTCCGCCACAACCTACTCACTGTCGATCATGGCAAAGTGACAGTTCATCAGGAAGAGTTTAAAGTGACACTTCATCAGGAACAGAGAAAAGTGACAGTTCATCAACAACAGAGAAATGTGACAGTTCATCAAACAAAGAGAAAAGTGACAGTCCGCCACAACCTACTTACTGTCGATCATGGAAAAGTGACAGTTCATCAGGAACAGAGAAAATACACTTCATCAAAAACAGAGAAAAGTGACAGTCCGCCACAACCTACTTACTGTCGATCATGGAAAAGTGACAGTTCATTAGGAACAGAGAAAAGTGACAGTTCATCAAAAACAGAGAAAAGTGACAGTTCATCAAAAACAGAGAAAAGTGACAGTTCATCAAAAACAGAGAAAAGTGACAGTCCGCCGCAACCGACTTACTGTCGATCATGGAAAAGTGACAGTTCATCAGGAACAGAGAAAAGTGACACTTCATCAAAAACAGAGAAAAGTGACAGTTCATCAAAAACAGAGAAAAGTGACAATTAATCAAAAACAGAGAAAAGTGACAGTTCATCAAAAACAGAGAAAAGTGACAGTTAATCAAAAACAGAGAAAAGTGACAGTTCATCAAAAACAGAGAAAAATGACAGTTAATCAAAAACAGAGAAAAGTGACAGTCCGCCACAACCTACTTACTGTCGATCATGGAAAAGTGACAGTTCATCAGGAACAGAGAAAAGTGACAGTTCATCAAAAATAGAGAAAAGTGACAGTACATCAAAACCAGAGAAAAGTGACAGGTCATGAAGAGCAGTTAAGCGATTCTACACTGTGTCCCGATGAAAAGTAGACCCCAAGAAAAAGTGTCATAACTCGGTCAAAACGTTTAGCATTTGCCTGAAACTTTAAAAACAACAACACTAGCCATATTACCACTAAATCGTAACGCCCTTTGGAAATGTTGGTGAGTTTGTCAAGTTTATCAACGTTTGAGATGCAGCACTAAAAGGGAAATTTTCCAACATACAAATTTTTTACAAACGCTTAGGGGTCTACTTTTAATCGGGCGGCTACTTCACATTCAACAAGAGAGTGCCCCTGCGCAGCGAGCACTTGTGACCATTGCTCTGCTGTCCCTGGAGACACCTGACTTCATATCCCCGCAGCTGTGGCCGCCCAACAGTCCAGACCTCTGTCCAGTTGACTGTCAAATCTGGAGTGTATTGGAGGAGCGCGTTTATCGTTCCCGCATTCGTGACGTTGTTCACCTGAGTCTGATTGAAGAGTGGCAGCTGTTTGACCACGTGATCATCGACCAGGCCATCAAACAGTGGCGTCCACGTCTACGGTCGTGTGTCCGTGAACAAGGAGGACATTTTGAACACCTGCTGTAGCTGAACTTCACTTCCTTATGGCTCTTGTATGTTGGAAATTTCCCCTTTTCAGTACTGCATCTCAAACGTTGATAAACTTTACAAACTCACTAACATTTCTAAACGGTGTCACAATTTGGTGGTAATATGGCTACTGTTGTTGTTTCTAAAATTTCAGGCAAATGCTAAAGGTTTTGACCGAGTTATGACACTTTTTCTTGGGGTCTACTTTTCATCGGGACACAGTGTAGCTATCCATCACAAGGACAAGCATCAGGTCATCAAGAACAAATACAACATCTTAGCTATTCATTACAAGGTCAACAACTAGGCAAATAGGGGCAGGTCATCAAGCACAACTACAATATCCTGGCTATTCATCGCATGGTCAAGTGGCTGGTGATCAAGAACAAAAAGAGTATTCTTCCTACCCATCACTTGGTCAAGGACAAGTTTCAGGTCATACAGGAAAATTCAACCCGTTACAAACCCCATCATTCTACGCCAATAATTTAGTTTCTCGCCCATGTTTTCTCTCTCTTCTGATCAAATAATTTCTCACAAAAAATGCTGCTACTGACTCTCAGCAAGATAGCCAGCCTGCTCGGGGATTTCTTCTGTTTGCATGGAGCATGTTACGATGTCCTTGTAATTCACATTTGCGTCTTATCATATACGAGTGGAGAGATGATGTTTTATTATGCAAGGCCTTATATGTGTTGCGTATGTAGTTATGTGATTTAATTTCACGAAATAATTAATTAGCGGCATCTAAAAAAGCCAGCATTATAGGGTAGGCCCATAAAATACGTAGGTAGGGCTTGAGAAAGACGATTTGCTATGCTGTATTATTCAATGTGGAACAGGGAACCACGTGTAGAAAATTCAATTTCAACCGTGAACTTAAGTTTGTCTGCTCAGGTGTTCGGATTTTGCCACGCCTTGAGCAGAACGCTGCAGAGAGCTTATATAGTTGGAGATTGTTGCAGAAGTTGGTCGCTTCAGGAGAACAATGCAATTTTCTGTCCCTGATCGCTTTGCAGAAACTTTAAAACTATTCAGATGAGTTTAAATCGAAGACTAGAAATGAAAAAGTAGTTTAGTTCAGTCTTGCGTTTCGCAGTAACTATTGAAAATCATCGAACTAATCTGTTACGGTGACCGAAGAGAAGTCATACCTTCGGCTATAGCCAGAATTGAGATTAGTTAAGTTGTTTGAAGATGTGTCGTTGAGGCGCATGAAGATTTGTTCGATACTGTGTTCGACAAAATAAACGTTGAACTTCAAAATGAGTTAGTCGTTGAACTCTTGACTTAGTGAACTGTGAAAATGTTTAAAACGTTTATTGAGAAAGCTACGAAGTTCACAAGACGGAGGTGAAGCAGTGAGAAGCCTTCGTGAAACGGCGTACTAAGGACTGGGTAGAAGTCAAAATCCACAGAATCAGAGGCGTAACTTTGGTCTGGAAGGTGGGGGTATCAATTTCTTACATACACGAAGCAATGCGTAGACTGTGATCTCTGGGAAGGCACAATAATAAAATATTGTTTGGCATTGTTCAAAAAGTGGGGGTACGGTACCCCCAGTCCAAAAAGTTTGGGGTACGGGTACCTCTCGTACCCCCCACAAATTACGCCTATGCACAGAATCATGAAGAGATTAGGTTGGCATAGGTTATAATATAGGCCTAATATTATTCAAATAATAAGATGCCGGTTTAGGCAAGACTAGATCTACTACAACTTATAGTTAACACACAAAGATTTAATGCTGTTATCGTATTAGGCTACTGGGAAGTTTGAACTGTCATTGTTTTGATTAATATTTGTTACACATTGCAAACTGAAAGAGCTGACTGACATTCATTGCCAAAATTGCTATATTAATTGACATGTTGAGAATGGGAGCATTAGTTTCAAAGTAACGGGCGTAAGATCCAACCCCAGTACGTTACAGTGCAATCATTAAAAAAAACAAGAAACCTTGGAACACTTGTAGAAAACATCCTATACGCTATCAAACCGACTCCTCAACAGTTCCAGATCGACCCACAGCGGGCATTCAATCTCATATCTTAGATTTTCGTTTGCTGTCTCGATTTGTCAGCTGCACAGATAAAATCTATATCATGTCCTGCCATTGGTTCAGGTATAGGACTATCGAATATATTAATCGTTCTTCATTTACAATAGTCTGTCCAATATGAATTCATAATTTACTGATCTGGTAAAAGGAATATCTGTCAGTGTTTTGTTTTTGTGTAAAGTATGGAATGGAGCTGATTGTCACTCGTGAAGAATTTCTGTGACAACTTGCTGAAAACAGAACACCTGCTCTGTCCTGCACAGACCTGATGGACCGAGGAATATATCCGTTGGCAGCATAGTTTACTCTCTGTGGACGACTGCTGGACGGTGAACCTATTGATTGTTGTAAGCTTCATCCTCAGTTATTGCTGCATATAGACACAGTCCAGGGACTTTGAAAGCGGTGTAAACTGTAAATTGGTCTCTCTATGTGTGAAGAGCACACTTGTTATCTGAGCCATGTTTACTTCTTCATGAAGTTTCCTTTCTAGAGACTTAACATCATATTGGCCACTCTGATTTGGTTTGGCCCCCCTGGAAATCGGACTTGACCTCTTTTGGACTACTCTGTGGAAAGCCCCCTCTGATTTGATTTGGCCTTCTGGAAACCGGACTTGGATCTCTTTTATACTACTGTCTGGCAAACCCCTTCTGATTTGACGTAGCGCTCGTAAATAGGCTGGTGCCCTGCGCTTGGCCTTCAACTGACGCTTTAGAAGTTTGGAGATTACGCTTACGATCACTAACAGCGTTTCATATTTTTGTAAAGGCGCTATAAAAGTGTCTACATACCGGGTACATAGATACATGATACAAATTACTTTCGATTTGCGGAGGTTTGATCGGCATTTTGCGTTCATACGGACTGACATTTTCCCTCCAGGCGACATGCACTTCATCTGCAACAGTCAAAATATAAATTGAAGACAGTATTAGACACAATGTGGCCACTTGTTATTTAATCCAATAAACACACATTTAATTCAACAACCTGTTCTAAAGCATTCGACCCTAGATGCTTAAGCATTCACTGCAAACAGCAGACCATCCAGTTGCTCTCATAATTATTGTAGTGCAACAGTTTTCAAATAATTATGTGCGATAGCTATTTGCATTCAGGGCTGGCTGGGACCAATTCAGCCAATTTCTGCGTTTAATATGCTTGAAGGTATAGGGGAGGGTCACCCAAGACGGGACGATTCACAGTATTTGCCCCAAGTCACCTTTGCTTATGACATTATATATCCGCTACTTCATCCGTCCTTTAAACTGATCTTTCACCCTCAATCTGGCAAACGACTTGTAAATTTAACATGTATGGCTTAAAGGAGACAGTAGATTTTTGTTGACCTCCAAATCGTCTCATCTTGGGCACAGGGGTGCCCAAAATGGGACATCCAAATATCAAATTATTCTCCCATGCTAAGCAATGTAATTTAATTAAATCAACTCCATTGTGCAATATTATGGTAGAAGAGTGATGACTGCACTGTGAACAAGCGGTTGTAGCACAAGCATCGTTGACGATTGCACTGTGCTTACCAAACATAACAAAACTGAATAAAAACAGGGGCCTAATGAACCGCATTGACAGTAGCGGTGGTAGGGGTGGAGGTAAGTACTGCAGATTTTCTTATCCTTCCTCCTTCCACTCGATATGGTGCATGAGGTAGTGGGGCTATGTCATGCACGGTGAAGTTACAGTTGCAGAATCAAGCGACTTCTGAGGGCTGACTGATCAGTGGCGACCGATTCAATAATGTCAGCAGGTGTCGGTGTTGGAAGTATACATCACTAGTTAGTGCAGTCATAACCGCTAATTGATGGTATAGCCTAAAGCTGGCACTCACTGGCCTATATATACTGTTTTAGAATAGTTGTTTTACAATGCACACCTGGCATGTGAAGTGTGCATGTAACGTGTGCCCAAGACGGGACTAGTCCCGTCTTGGGCACACATAGCCTGTCCCATCTTGTGTACTCTACATGTAATGTGTATAATCATCACTTTTTAATGTAAGTACAACATATTATCGCCCATCTGGAAATACATGCGTTAGATAGCATAGTTCACTGTGCCCAGCCACCAAAAGCGTTCCAATATGTCAACGTACATTGATGACTTTGGGCGTTAATTTAAACCCGCAAACTTGGAAGCATAATAGCATAAAAATGTAAATGCTTAACTGCACGTCGTATGACGTCGATATAGATACAAAAACTTATACATACATGGAATAGGTAATCGTTTCGTCATTGAATGCTAATAAGTAAGTAACGCGCAGCACGTCTGCAAGAAAACTGAATCGTCTTATCTTGGGCACTGTCCCGTCTTGGGGCACCCTCCCCTACCTATATTTGAACCTGACAAACAGTATTCTGAAACTGTAGATAGGCCTATATCTAGCACTTTGAATGCCTTGTAAAAATGCTATATAAAATGCAATAAAATGACACACATGCTGCTAATACAATTCAGAAATCGTCCACGGTACAAAACTAGCTTAGACCAAAATAATTTGAATTGCAACACATTAAAATGCCCAGGAGGTGACAACCGTTGTGGTTTTCCGTTTGTTATCACTGTTAGCCTTATTAAGTTTTGCTAGATGAAATTGGACCAGGACACACTTGACAAAAATCTAGTATTTCTGAAAAGTGAGATAATTAATTTGCATCGAACAGAACGAAAAATTGAACCGACTTTTGGCACAGTGTGATAACAAACAGCAGTTGAAAGTTAAGTAAAAGGGAATGCAATAGTCTCATTCGTTTATTGTGTTTGACTGAAGTATCACAAGCGCATCTCTGTTAATCTCGAATGCGGTTTGTGATTTATAGGCTCAAGATGGACTGAAATTTGTCAGAAGGTAACACACACTTGCTTGTCACGACTATGATCGAGGTGTGCAAGGAAACGCGTTATCTACGCAGCGTGACTGATGACAGTATTCAGAGCTGGATTGATTAAGCAGCATGCAAAAACATGCCACTGCACGAAGCTACGATGGACTAGGGACTCCCGACTGAAATAACTTGTTTATGCGCATGTATACATTGTATAGCGTAGGCGTAGCTGATTTTTTCAGTGTGCAGTGTGCGCCATCGTTTAGACTAGATCTAGAAAAACGCCTCTCTTGGATTTCACTAGAAGCATCTATTTAAACTCATCAGAAGGTGCGAGGTCGAAGGGGATCATTCGGCTGAGGCGTAAATACGACCATAGTAATCCAGCACGGGATAGGTTGTCTGTTGTTGATTTTAATTGCAGACTAGTACCGGTTGGAGGGCTGAGTTGGCGCCAGGTGAGCATAGTATTTAAGAGACGGTCACCATCCAAGCACCAACGTGGCTGGACTCGTCTGTTCAGTTTTCGCTTTTAAAGTTTGGACGCGAAAAGATTATATTACCGTTTAGTAAAAACCATTTGTACCAAACTGCGCGTGTTTTGATCTGATCTCATCTAAGAATTTATAAAGCGCCACTTTCAGAGCAACGTATTCAGAGGCGCTCCATCGTGATAGCACCTAGGGAATAAGAAAGTCTTTAAGGAACGGATGGATGAAGGTATGACCCCCAAGCAAGATCTTACTGCGGATGGCAGGAGGAAGGTGCGTATATATATATATATATATATATATATATATTCATCAGGGCTGAACCAATGAGCCAATACCCGGCCGTGACTACCGTTTGACTTAAAAAGGCACGCCATTAGTTGCAATGCGTAGGCAACTTCATTTGAAAATGGTTTATACGAAAGTTGTTGCATAGTGAAGAAATTGCCAAATTAGTCAAACAAACAGATACCAGAAATCATGTAAATTATCAATTTTTACAAATTCCATGATTAACCACGAAAATCCGAGAAAGAAATCTTAACAGAGAAAGACAGAGAAATTAACGAAAGGATAAAAGGTAAAATTGTGTTTAGCCAAAACATCGAAAATCAAAAGATGAAAATCAACAGAGGTTTGCTGATGACTATAAGATGAAAATATTAATTACAGAAAATGGAAAAATGATCAGCAAAGTCGTGATGATAGAAAATGGTCCTATAAATTTATTGGCAAAGCTAAGCAGTAAATGTACAGCTTTACTGCCCCTCCCTCGTAAAAGTCCGCTATTAATTAACTGTGATCTCTAAAATCCTGGTTCCTCCTTCGAAATTCGGCTTCGCTTAACCAAGACGTAGGCCTAATGGAAACATTCCTCTATTTGCATGTCGAAGCCCACAACACGACCCATTCTGATTGGCCGAGATCAATTTTATTGTTAGGCTTATATAACTTTAAAGAGCAATGTTTGAATGACAGATTTAAGAAATTATGGCTGGAAAACATAGATCAGCTGAGATTTTTTATTAGGGCTGAGAATTGGTTTTGTAATGAAATGGCCGATTTGAAGATTGTCGTTGTCGCTTTCCTGTCCCTCAACCAGAGGTCAAACCTCAATTGTTCGCTGGCTCCTCTTTTAAAGTCGATTTTTGTTCATAGACGTAAGAGGGCTTATTAATTGTAAATTAATGGTAAAGGTAGGCTAAGGCTAATGATTATTTTAAGCAGCTCGATTTTCTAACTTAATTATAAAACTAATTAAATGCGACAATGATGGCATGCACATTTTGAAGAAAGCTTAATGGAAATAAAATGCGGTGACTCAGAATTGATTAAAATTAAATAATAGTCTTTGTTAAGCCTATGTATCCAACTGAACGAACAAAAAAAACACTGAAGAAACTTATTTCAATTATAATAGAAGCATATTAAAAATAAAATCTAAAATAAAGTTTCAACTAAATTGAGAGGGTGATTTTAAGTTGGGGCGAGTCTGTATCGAAACAGAGTCTTCGAGGAGAAATAATTCCAGTCCGGGAGACTCTTTTCGGAGATATGATATGTGTCAATGAGATATAATATATACCTCTATGGTATGTGTGACATCGGTTTATAGTCTCCTCGTTTATGCATTCTGTGACTGACAGATGTCTTGAACTAAAGTTTCGAAAGCACAAGCGTCCGTTTGATCTCGATGAGGAAATTTGGCACCTCATTAAAAAGGTATGAGCCTACCTGTCACGTACGTCGGCTTACACAATGTACACATGCTTCTTTGCTACCTTTGATTTCTGATAACAACAACGAGGTAATAAATTATTCTTAAAAAGGCACAGAGGACATTTATGGATATGAATATCAGTTATTTTATATAGATACCGTTGATAATTACAGTGTTTAGCCATACCAGGCGATCAAGTTACTGATGGTGTATGCTATACAACGGCTCGTGTAAAGTATAGCTAGGCATACAGCCTACAAGAAAATGGCCGAAACTTCCCCAGCAAGTGTCATAGAAAAGATAGACGATCTGATAGAATGTAGCATTCATCGCGGTACTTACGAAAATCCAAGGCAATTGCCGTGTTTGCATTCCTTTTGTCTAGAATGTTTGCAAAACTACTCAAAAAGTCAACATCTGGCTAACAGCATTACTTGCCCGTTGTGCAGGAGAGAGATAACAGTGCCAGCTGATGGAATTGAAGGTTTTCCAAGAAATTTCTTTATTGAGAAAGTTATCGAAATAAAAAGACTGTCTGGTCCAGTGCGGAAAGATACTTTGTGTGATATATGTCAGGAGGATGAAGATTTGCCATCAGATGCTGTTCCACTGGCTTCGATGTTTTGTCCCGAATGCCGAAAGAATCTTTGTGAGCGTTGTACAAAAGAACATCGAAGGCACAACAAAACCCACAGTGTTCTTAAAGTAGGCAGTGAAGAAATAAATGAGCAATTGGCTAAGAAGCTAGAGGTCAGTTTCTGCAGTGACCATTCTGGGAAAGCAGTGGAAATGTTTTGTTTTGACTGTCAGGCCGTGATATGCATGATGTGCTTTGCTGAAAAACACCAGTTGCACAAATGTTCCGAAATTAATAACTCGGCCAAGGATTTTCGAAAACAGATGGAACGTGATATCACCTCTATTTCGCTTTGTTTATTTAAGGGCCAAAGAACTAAAGAAATGATTGACAAAAAGAAAGATAAGTTATTCCAAGAGATTCAAAGTCTGGAAAAGACAATTTTGGACAGAAGCGAAGAGCTGAGGAGGATCATCGATAGAGATTGTAATCTACTTATTGATGAGTTAAAAATCATAAAATCAAGTCATCTGAAGGACATTCAGGTTAAAGACGAAGACATTCAAAGACATCTGACGATAATTGCGAGCTTGCAAACATATGGGAAAGAAATGGTTTCAGTTGGCTCAGCTAGTGACATCTGTCGTTCAGTTAACCAGTTTCAGATGAGGACCAAGGAAGTGCAGGCAACTGTTGAGGATACGCCATTCCGAGAAGTGGTTTGCAGAAGCGTTTCTTTTAAATCAACGGAATTTCAAAAACACTTGGAAAGAAATATTTTAGGGAAATTAGAAGGTGAGATACTAAATTCTGATAAGTACACCTTTATTCTATGTTTTTCTGTTCTGATGTTTGATAAATTAGAATGTTTTCTATCAAAGATTATTGCCTTAGGCTGTGATAATAGCTCTTATGAAGCAACAATATTGTCGTTGCGCTATAGCGTTCAATTTACTATGCACATAGTTTGAGTTTTCGGATGCGAACTTATAGAGGTAAATGTAATGTAATGTTAATCACCGAACTCACGTCGGGGAGACCAGCTGATTCACCGACGCTAAAGATTGAAGAGATGAGCGGTTAGCATTATACAGAATATTATGAGGTCTCTCTCTCTCTCTCTCTCTCTCTCTCTCTCTCTCTCTCTCTCTCTCTCTCTCTCTCTCTCTCTCTCTCTCTCTCTCTCTCTCTCTCTCTCTCTCTCTCTCTCTCTCTCTCTCTCTCTCTCTCTCGCTACAAACTTGCAGCCCAAAGAACGCTCCGGTGTGCCTTCGAATCCTCGTATCCTGGAGCGTAAGCAACATGACCGAAGAAGAGCAGTCTGTGTTTTCAAACATTAGCAGAGTCTGGTACCATAGCTGTTCTCTTTGTCGCGAGGGTTTTCATGAGATTCGAGTATAGAATCTGTTGAATCGTGGTGAAGCAAAGCATGTTGAAAGTGTCGCGTTTCCTGTTTCCTGGATCTTTATACTCGACCACTTCTCGCAACTGTAAAGGGTAATTACTGGCAGCACGGACCCTACAGCGCCATATGTCTTATTCCGGGAAACCATGCAGGATTTGGCGATAACAATTTCAGCATTTAATCTCCTGGTCGCTGGAACCAGCGGGCACTGGTTGGCTGCCGAGGTAAAAAAAAGGCCTTAACAACTTCCAATTCGTCGCTTGAATGTGTTGAGAGTAGCTGGTCATATGGGTAATCCGAAGTTATCTGGATCTTGCTGTTATCCCATTTGATTACAAAATCAAAACCGATCTGGCTTCCTCGACCATGAGCTCCAGCGATAGGAGTCATTGCTCTGCCATTTCCGCCATCAGTGAAACATCTACCCAATTTAGATCTGTAAAGACCTCCTCTCAGAGAGTTAACCCTACCATGCCACAAATCGTCCAGTCTAGATTTGACCTCTAGACTGTAGGCTCCATAAATCCGTCTACTGGTGCCATTAATTGATGTTGAGCCATCGGATCGCCCTGTCGTACCCCATTATGATCTGTTCTCGTTCTATTCGCAAACAACCAAAGTTGTCAACAAATAAGGCACGCATGAGTTCGGCAATCTTGGCTGCGGGCTGAATGTAAAAAGTAAGCACCAGAGTTGCGACCTATCCAGCAAGTCGAAAACACCTTTCAGGTCTACATAAGCGATCCAAAGTGGTTGTCAGTACTCGTTCCGGACTAAATGAGGGTGCTTTCGGTGAAATGCGGGCTCCACAAATCCGTCCATTGGTGCCGTCAATTGATTTTGAGTGTTCTAGGTGAAAATAATATAACATGTTGTTTATCTGCCTGTAGTAAATCCACTCTTTGCTCCTTTTAAGCTTCTGTAGTAGGCCCTTCAAAGACCCTATAACAATACAAGCGAAGACCTTCCCTAAAACAGACTTAAGGGTCATTTCACGATAATTTTTATATTCTATTCTGCTGCTTTTGCCTTGTAAACCTGAAGAATATTAGCTCCTGTCCTGTTTTCTCGGTTTAATTCTGTCTGCCAAGCCATATGTAACGTTTGTTTTAGCTACCTGTCGTGGTCTACGCGGGTGCATGCATCAAGGGAAGAAAACCGACGCGTCAACAAGCTTGTTTACAACGCACGGAAATTTCTGCAGCAAGCTGTCAACATTAATTCGGTGCATGCAACAAGGATATACGTGTTCAGTAGGACTTTCCAGGGAAAAGTACAGTGACGTCACAGAACGTTCTGGAATCCGGGAGAACTCTATATAAGATAGACCTGCTGTACATTAAGGGCTTTTTGACGAAGATTTGTAAACGTTGAAACATTGATCGTATGACGTTCAATCGAGACCAGCCAACCTGTGTGCTGTCTACGATTGTGATATTTGATAGACGAGTTGACTTACTTTACACTTAATCGACTTTATTTTTAAATAAAGATCTTTTAATAGTTCCTTCGTTGGTTCGTCGTTGCGATCGAAGGAGTCGACCGCGACATTATTGGTGTTAGAAGTGGGATCATCGGTGTTGGATCCGGTGAAGAAGACGCGAGCCGGCGGAGGAAGGAGTCAACCCGGAGGATCAAGAGACGGTCTGTTCCAGACAGCGAGCGGATCGAGACGCCTTTCTACCGTGGGAGACGGGTGAATCGGCATACGACAGTCGGACGGACGAAGTGCGTCGTTCGGCTGAGACAGCAGAAGACAGCAGTCAACATACGGGTAAGATCCTAGGTGTTGTCGTGGCTGAGAAGGAGAAAAGAGAGTGGAGTTGCAGCCGAGTGGGAGGCAGCCATTATTTCTCTTTCAATATCTGCTGATTATTTCTTTGAAATTTGATCCATTGTTGTGATCGAGGCCAGACTTGCGTGAGCTTGTATAGTTTTTGCGTACTTGGCGAGTGTACTTCTTTGGATACTGAATAGTTGCACTTTGGGTTGTGGAATTTTCCTTTTGTGTGGCGGGTTTGCCGCGTGGTGTCTGTTTTTTTTTGTTGATTGTTGTTGACTGACTGTTTGTAAAAATGGAAGCGTTGCCAACAGAGATGCAAGCGAATATTCGCAAAATGTCGTCTGAGCGCCTTAGGGTGTATCTTATGAAGGCAGGAAGGGACGAAGATGATGTTATGTCATGGGATCGAAATCAATTAATGGAAGAATGGGCCATGGAGATTGGAAAAGAGGAAGAGGAATTTAAGGGTAGTCCAATATCTCCAACAGGAGTGGATTACGAGCTGCAGAAGCGCCGTCTGGAGTTCGAAATCCGTAAATATGAAGAACAAAAGAAAGAACAAAGGGAGAAGGAAGAAAGAGAAAGGGAGGAACGGAAGGAGAAGGAAGAAAGAGAAAGGGAGGAACGGAAGGAGAAGGAAGAAAGAGAGAGGGAGGAACGGAAGGAGAAGGAAGAAAGGGAGGAAAAGAGGAGAGAGGAAGAAAAGAAGGAACGGAAAGAGAAAGAAGAAAGAGAAAAGAAGGAACGGAAAGAGAAAGAAGAAAGGGAGAGGAAGGAAAAGCAGGAAGAACGAAATGTTAGAGATTCTTTAGCAAGTCGTACTAAGCGTTATAGTGATGCCCTTAAGAATATTCTTTGGAAATTTCCTTCCGACCCTATAGAAATTCCAGGTTTCTTTGATCACTTGGATGGTTTGTTTAATGCGTATGAGGTGGATGAAGATGTTAGAGCAAAATTATTGCTAGCCATTTTAAGTGAAAGAGCTAAGGCATTAACCATGCGCCTTACTGAGGCACAGCTCCATGACTACAAATTCCTGAAGGAGTTTTTGCTACGGGAGTTTAAGATAAGCCCTTCAAATCTTAGAGCCCGATTTTGGTCGTTGCACAAAGCATCGGACGAATCATTTACGATCTATTCATCCAAATTGCGTGTGGCTCTTATGTATTATTTGAAAAGTAGAAAGATAACTGATGAGTTTGATAAACTTGTAAGTTTATTGGTTGCGGATCGGCTTAAGGAGTCCTTGTCGAAGGCTTGTTTAGATTATATCTTGGCCCAAGAAAAAGAGGAGTGGTTGAGCTGTGAAGACATAGCTAATGCGGCTGACATTTATGTAGCGTCGCATGATGGTGGGAATGACTTAGTATGCCGTAGTCATCCGACACCGAAGTATAACAAAATTGGACGAAAGGTCAACCACATGTTCAAGTCAATAACCAGACAGCTCAACCCAAGTCTCCCAAACCGGAATTAAGGGGTGAAGCCAAGATAGGTGCGAGGGTGTCTCAGGAGGAGGCCAAGGTAAAGGGTCTCTGTTTCCTACGTCATCAGAAGGGTCATAGGGCAAGGGAGTGCCAGACCAAACCAAGTTCTAAAAAGGTGAGTACTTGTATATTTGGGAACCCAACTGAAGAAGTGATCGACTTAGTTGTTGAGAAGGTCAACGTGTTGCATGAGATACCTGAACAGGTAAAGCAAGGGAATTTATTGGATAGTTCTAAACCAATAGGGTTGGAAACTGCTGTAAGGGTATACGAGAATAGTATTGATGGATTACACGAGAGGTCGTATATCAATGTACAGATTGAAGATCTCCCTTCTCAGCCAGCATTATCTGATTCAGGAGCAGAAATTTGTTGTATTGATAAGAAATTAATTGAGTCACTAAACTTACCCGTGATTAAACGGATTAATATAATTGGTTTTCAGGGAGAAGGATGTAAGGCAGATGTAGTATACCTACAAATGAAATTAGCTAATTCAATGGAAGGAACGACGAACATTGCGCCATCTTTGTGCGTCATGTTCGCTGTAGTCCCTGAACTAAATGAACGGGTTATTTTGACACCCCATGTTGTGGACCTATTAAGGGATAGTTCGCAATATGTAGTGATGGTAGCTGGCGTAGATCGATGTGTACAAATAAATAAAGGGGCAGAAGAAGATAACTTAGAAGTTAATATCGAGAAAAGTAACAGCAACGAATCCTTGCCGTCAGAAGTGAATGAATATTCTCAGGAGCAACTAGTTGATGATTCAGATAATTTTCTTGATGTTGAGTCAACAGAGTTCAAGTCTGATGAGGGAGTAGCGAATAATGATACTTTATTGCGTGAGCAACAGAATTGTCACAATCTTATATCTTGCTGGCAACAAGCGAGACAGAATAAAAATAATTTCTTTATAGATAATAACCTCCTGTACCACAAAGGGGAAATTATGGGACATAAGGTTAATCAATTATGTTTACCGGAAGATAGAATCGAGGTTGTCTTGCGAGTAGCACACGATGCCCCATGTGCTGGGCACATGGCTTTTAAGGCAACGAGAGCCAGGATCAAATTAAACTTTTGGTTTCCAAGAATGGATGAGAGGATTCGCGAATATTGTGCGTCTTGTCAAATTTGTCAACTAAGAACTCCAGTTAAAGTGGCAGATCGAGTCCCGATCACTCCTATTCCGAGGGCGGATGAACTCTGTTTTAACCATCTAAATATGGATTGTATTGGCCCTATGGTAGTGACTGGAGAATCCAACAAATCGAAACCCCAGTACAATTATGCTTTGGTTCTGGTGGACAAATTTTCTCGTTGGCCGATGGCGTATCCTCTTAGATCGCTGAATGCAAAGGGAGTTTGTGAAGCTCTGTTGCAAGTTTTTACAACTTTTTCTATTCCAAGGATCATCAGTTCTGATTGTGGTACCAACTTTACCAGTCGTTTGACGAAAGAATTCTTGCGGCGAATGGGTTGTAGTCCCAGATTTAATACCCCTGGACATCCTGAGGCAGCTGGATTGGTTGAAAGATGCAACCAAAGCTTGAAAACCATGATCTTTAAGCTTGCTCAATCTGATCCTCGTGGATGGCACCAATTGTTACCGTTTGTTCTGTGGAGCCTTAGAGAAAAACCTTCAGGCACGACTCATATTTCGCCATTCACTATGGTTTATGGAACTCTTCCTCGGGGTCCACTTAGTGTGTTGAAGGAATCGTGGGCTGGCGAACGAAAAGTACCTCTTAACTTAGGTAAATCACCCGAAGAGTATCTCCAATCACTGAAGGAAAACCTCGAATTCGCGAAAGTTTATGCAGATTACTATAGTGATATAGAAACCAAGCGGTATGCAGATTATTATAACTTGCGTAGTACTGACAGAAAATACGAAGTTGGAGATAAAGTAGCAGTATTAGCACCAGATTTTGGTAGTTCTAAATTTTATAGTCGATGGCAAGGACCTGCTACCGTAGTCAAGGTTAAATCCCCATATTCTTATATAGTAGAAATAGAGGGAAAACAAAGACATTTACACGCAAATAAGATCAAGCGATACCATGAACGACTCGAACCATTCGTCGATGATATGGCAGTGGTTTCAATGAATTGGAATGACCATTTAGAACATCTAGAGAAATTCTTGCAAACTATTGAGGAAGCAGGACTCACTTTGAATTTAAGAAAATGTAATTTTGCACAAAACAAAATAAAGTTTGTTGGCCATATAGTAGGGTCAGGTTGTATTGAACCTGATCCAGGTAAGATCGCTACGATCAATGATATCCATCCTCCAACAACAAAGAAAGACGTTAGAAAGGTTATGGGTTTTTTCAGTTACTTTCGAAATTTTATACCTGCTTTAGCTGAAAAAGCACGGGTAATAACTGATTTGACGCGGGGTGGCATGCCTGCGAGGGTGCCTTGGGAGCAAAAACATCAAGAAGCACTAGATAAGTTAAAGGATGATCTCAGTAAAGCTACACAGTTGCATACCATTGATTTCACTAAGGAATTTGGTTTAAGTGTTGACGCAAGTGCCACCGCGGTTGGGTGTTGCTTGTTTCAGTGGACCGAAGAAGGTCAAGAAAAACCAATTGCTTTTGCTAGTCTTAAACTTACAGATACACAGATGCATTGGTCTACAATTGAGAGAGAGGCTTTCGCAGTAATTTGGGCACTTAAACGATTCAAGTCATGGATATTCTTATCAAAGATAATCATTTATTCAGATCATAATCCTTTGTCTTATCTCACAGATGCAAGCCCTAAGAGTGCGAAACTGACTCGTTGGGCGTTAGCATTGCAAGAGTTTAACGTGGACTTTCGATATCGTCCTGGACGTCAAAACACGGTGGCTGATTTCCTCTCTCGGTTGTGACTCGGATGGTGAAGGGGGGAAATGGCCCGACACACAAGGATCGAGCCCGCAAATTGTGTGGATAAATTGACTAACTGATGTGTTTTGTTTTGTTTGTATATGCTGTGTCGAGATGGAGTCTGGAGGCCCGGCTTGATCGTGATGACCCGTTCGGGATGGTGCTGAAGACGTGTCATCATCTGAGGGCGGAGGGAATGTCGTGGTCTACGCGGGTGCATGCATCAAGGGAAGAAAACCGACGCGTCAACAAGCTTGTTTACAACGCACGGAAATTTCTGCAGCAAGCTGTCAACATTAATTCGGTGCATGCAACAAGGATATACGTGTTCAGTAGGACTTTCCAGGGAAAAGTACAGTGACGTCACAGAACGTTCTGGAATCCGGGAGAACTCTATATAAGATAGACCTGCTGTACATTAAGGGCTTTTTGACGAAGATTTGTAAACGTTGAAACATTGATCGTATGACGTTCAATCGAGACCAGCCAACCTGTGTGCTGTCTACGATTGTGATATTTGATAGACGAGTTGACTTACTTTACACTTAATCGACTTTATTTTTAAATAAAGATCTTTTAATAGTTCCTTCGTTGGTTCGTCGTTGCGATCGAAGGAGTCGACCGCGACACTACCCAAACACACACGACTCCCTCTGATAAGCAACCTGAGCGTTAGTGTGTAAGCGTCTGTGGCCTATCCAGTGTATCCACTCTCCAAAGCATTGACAACATTAGCAAGCTATGCCACCGAAGATTTATCCAGATTAGTCTTTGGGCCCTCAATCTCGACCCTTGATTTATTCTGGTGTTCGTCAACGTGTTTGGTGGACGGTTAATCAAGGACTCGTATTGTACACGCAATCTTGCCAGTTGTACCTCTTTGGAGCATAGGTATGTGCTATCAAAACCGAGCTCGAGCTGCTGATCTTTTGGCTGCCCCACTGAGCTGCCTGTAGTTGCCAAATGAATCCGTTGGTCATCCTTTGGCCAAACTTACTTCAACTTTACTTTCTCCTCTGCCGAATATTGTCTGTCTGCCCTAACAGACTTCTTGAACTCATTGTTGAGCATAGAATTTTCTGCATAATTTTATATTAATATTATGCGGCGACAATATTAGCAATCCAACAACAATAATAATAATAATAATAATAATAATAATAATATTTATTTTTTAATTAAGCGCCTGCAAACGCACTGCGCTGTACGTGTACATGTTATGCGATAAATCTTAACTACTAACAGAACAGACAGCCTGCAATACACGGCGCAAATTGCAGCCTACAAAGCATGTCCGCCTATGGGACTCGATCTCTGTACCTCTCGCACTCTACGCCAGATGTTATCCAATGCGCTATCGGGCAGGATCAAAAATGCACCAGCCTCTTGCCAAACAGACGTGGGGTAGACGACTGGCTGATCCAGTGCAGAAAGTTAGGACGCCCTTTACCTAAGAATTTCTTCCAAGATTTTATCTGCCATAGCTCGAATCTCCCCCCGCAGTCACCGAACTCGGTAGTGGCGACCAGACTTATTTCATTGCCGCTTGTATTCGCCATTATCACGTTCTTATATTCGGACGTCTTCGGGGTTTTGTCAACGAGATGGAACCACCTATTACCTCCCTGATGAGAGCGCTACCGTCGGTCGGCGACTGTTTATTTTTCCTGCTAACCTCATTGGAACCTTCACTGGAGGTCATTCACTATCATCAGCAGTCGACGGGTTGGTACAAGTACAGATCTACATCCTTACCAGAAAATAGCTCAGCCATACTGTGTATTAGGATGTTCTATTGTTTTCCTGGAAAATATAATAGTTTGCACATATTATTTAATGTTGCAGTAAATTGTGAAACACATTTGGTTGAACACTTAAGTGATCCAGAGAAATCTTTTTGCAAAACTCTCAATGCAATTCCTGGAAATAAAGATACAACCACAAAAGGTGAAGGACAAGTAGCAGGTTATCAAGTACAAATGGAGAAAAATAGCTCTCCATCACAAGGTGAAGGACAAGCAACAAGTTATCAAGGACCAATGCAGCAAAATAGTTCTCCATCACACGGTCAAGGACAAGTAACAGGTCGTCAAGGGCCAATGCAGCAACATGGCTCTTCATCACAAGGTCAAGGACAAATAACAGGTCATCAAGGACCAATGCGTCAACATAGCTCTCCATCACAAGGTCAAGGACAAGCAACAGGTTATCAAGGACCAATGCAGCAACATAGCTCTTCATCACAAGGTCAAGGA
Source organism: Allolobophora icterica (assembly GCA_963556255.1). Lineage (NCBI taxonomy): Eukaryota > Metazoa > Annelida > Clitellata > Crassiclitellata > Lumbricidae > Allolobophora > Allolobophora icterica. Next base: position 26,491,243 of record OY744609.1, on the reverse strand, counting down.
CAAATAACAGGTCATCAAGGATCAATGCAGCAACATGGCTCTTCATCACAAGGTCAAGGACAAGTAGCAGACCATCAAGGACCAATGCAGCAATATAGCTCTTCATCACAAGGTCAAGGACAAGCAACAGGTTATCAAGGACCAATGCAGCAACATAGCTCTCCATCACAAGGTCAAGGACAAGCAACAGGTTATCAAGGACCAATGCAGCAACATAGATCTTCATCACAAGGTCAAGGACAAATAACAGGTCATCAAGGACCAATGCAGCAACATAGCTCTTCATCAGATGATCTAGAAGAAGTGACAGATCATTATGGAAGAATACAGTCAATCAAAAACCCTATAATAGCCGGCCAAGGACAGGTATTTCGCCCAAGTCTTCTCCCATTTATGAACAAACAATTTCTTATAAAACAAGTTGCTACTAAATCTCTGCATTTCACAAGCAACCGAACTTACAATGTTCTCAACATATTTGTGCACAAGGGAAACATAGAGGATCAGCGCACGCAAGTCCTTGTATCTTCAGCCAACTGCCAACTGACTACACATGGTAGTGTTTCAGAAGCCATTCTGAGAGCTGCTGGACAGAACGTAGTTGATGAATGCAGGCACATAATTACCACTCAGGGATTTCTTCCGTTTGGTGATGTCGTTCAAACAAAGGCAGGAAATCTTGGACCACACGTAGAAACCATCCTACACGCCACCATAGCAACTCCTCAAGAGTTTCAGATCGATCCACTGGGGGCATTCAATCGTTTATGCCAGAGTTTCGTCTGTTGCCTCTGCATGTCAGCTGGAGAGACAAAATCTGTGTTATTTCCTGTCATTGGTTCAGGTAGGCATATGAAACATCTGTGTCAAACTAATCGTTATTCATCTTTTTATAGTTTGTTTGGCCATTAGAGATTCATAATTAAAGGACCTGGTGAAAGACATACCTGCCAGCGTGGCTTTTACGCAAGGTACGGAGTGGCACTGACTGTCGGTCACGGAGAATTTTTACAAGCGTTGACTGAAACACCCTGTCGTGCACATACCCATTGCAGCGAAGAATATCGGAATACTTCATCCTTTACTATCCAGTATCCATAAGCAACGACTGGGCTGTAAATCTTTCGATTGTTGTGAGCTTCATCGTCCGCCAGGAACTCTGAACATGGGCCGTGGTTCCCAAGCTCTTTTGATGGAGGGCAAAGTCTTACTTTTAAAATATCATGGCGGGCCACAGAGATCTGAGGAGCCGTCCTCAGTTGCTTTCATTGTGGACGAATGCGTGCGCTGGAGCGCCAGCAAATAGTGGTCTCTGGGGAAGCGTCGTAAGTTTCCCCATGCGCAGCATTTGGTAACATCTGACATCGAATGGAACATGTTTTTGGCATATTGTCAGTGCCAATTTACAACAATGCAAGATTAAACACACGTTTTTCAGCGGAAGTATAATAAGATGCATACCGCTTGGTGCAAGGGTAACTCAGATACTTTCATATCAGATCAATGTTAAGGCAATAATTGAAGATATCGTTTGAACATTGTTAAATTTCAAAATGCAAAATTGTTAACATTGGTAAAATTTAAATCAAATCTCAAATTTGTGTTAATTAAATTTTAAATGCAGAAGTTCCAGCAATGCATTCATTTTAATTCTGAATATTTATTATTTTAATTTTTCAAAAGTATTTATTGAAGATGAATCAGTTTTAATGAGATTTATGTGACTGCAGATTAGAAGCTAGTTTATCAATGTCTGGTTGTAGGTTCGATCTGATATCAGAGCCCAATGGATATTTATTGGTCAAATCGGGATGTGTACTGTTGTAGTGTCTTTCCATGTTGTATTTTTTTAGAACAGACACACAAAATCCGCATACTAAACAGGTTGGTTTTCCACTACGTCCAAGAACAAACATATACCTATCTTTCCAATCGTCATTAAATTCCCGACAAGAGAGGTTCGAGCTTTCCTCAAGTTTTCGTTTCATCCTGTCACTTAAATTTGAACTCATCCTTTTTAACCCAAACTTAAAATATTTTATTTAAAGTTTAAATTTAAAATATTAAAATGAAATTGTCAATAATCAAGAATGAAAACATGCACGTCTATTTCAACGGAAGTGTAAATACGCTGCATAGAGCTTGACGAAAAGTGAACTAAGATTGAAACAAAATAATAGAACGGAAGTGTAAATACGCTGCATAGAGCTTGACGAAAAGTGAACTAAGATTGAAACAAAATAATAGAAAAAAAAACTTAACTTAACTTAAATCGAAAATCAAGAAAACAAGGTAATTTAATTTTTTTTCAAAATTTGTGAGTGACTGTCGCGGGCCACATTCAAAGGATTGGCGGGCCACTTTTGGCCCGCGGGCCACGGTTTGGGAATCACACTGTAAACTGTCAATTCTTGGTGGAAATCTATTGATTGGGCTCTCCGTGTGTGAATAAGCCCACCAGTGCTGACTGTTCTAGTTATCAGAGCATTGTTTGCTTACTGACGAAATTTTCAAACTTAAACACGTAACATGATTTCGCTCAGCGTTGACGGTGCTTTCTTAGGTACCGGTACTTGAAAGACGTTAAACAAGTGTCTGTGTGTGTGTGTGTGTGTGTGTGTGTGTGTGTGTGTGTGTGTGTGTGTGTGTGTGTGTGTGTGTGTGTGTGTGTGTGTGTGTGTGTGTGTGTGTGTGTGTGTGTGTGTGTGTGTGTGTGTGTGTGTGTATATATATATTCATGATACAACTGAACAAATGATTAGACATAGGACTATATGAAATTCTGAATGCTTCTAAAGGAGTGTTACCTTTTGTTACTGAGATAATATCTGTCAAGTCATTCTCTTTGTAGAAATCTTTGGCCTCCAGAGAATGGTTGAAGCTTTCACTTGTGGTTTACAGACGTTTGATCAGCAGTGTGCATCCAGCTGGCCTGTGATTTTCACTCCAGGAGAAATTCACTTCATCAGTAATGACCCAAATAAACTTAAGACAATATTAAACACACTGTGGTCACTTGTTGCGTAATCTCATAAACAATCATTTCATTCAGCAATCTGTTCCAAAGCAGACCTACCAGTGATTCTTATATTGTAGTGCAACGGTTCTCAGATTAGTTATTGGCAATAGCTAAGAGTAGAAGTTAATTCCAGGAATAGCTGGGATCAATTCAAGCAGTTTCTGTATTTAATATTCTTGAGCTACGTGTAGTTGGATTTGTCAAGCTCAATTATGACCGTGTTTCTTTAAAATTTATGATTTGTGACAATGCTATATAAATGTCTAGTACAATACAGTTTCAGTACAATCCAACGCGTTTTACGTGTATGACACAATGCTTCCAATGCAGTTCAATCACGGTAAAAAACTTGGTTAGAATGTACCGCATGTTGTCACTGCACACAAGAAGTGACAGCAGTCGGAATAATAATAATAATAATTATTATTAATAATAATTATATTATATTATATTATATTATATTATATTATATTATAATAATAATAATAATAATAATAATAATAATAATAATAATAATAATAATAATAATCGTCATCATCATCATATTCTTTATTACCGGTATTTCAAACCGACAGACGCAGAAACATTACATTGAAACATGAAAGTACAATCAACATCTTAAATAAACACACGGTTTGGCAGCCATGCAAGGCGCCGCCCTAGAGGGGGTTACGGGAATCGATCCGCGTACCTTATGCTCTCCTGGCCATGAGTGTTACCGTTACTCTATTCCCCTCCCAATATTCAACTTTTATGTCAAATTAAGAAAATCTTGTCATAAAAGAAATCGAACGATGCCAAAATTTCTCTACAACATATGCCTTTATTCATTGCCGGTGTCGCGTGGGATCTTGTCCGGCATAAAATTGTGTCCGAAAAATGTTGTCATTGGTTCACGTGACAAATGACGTCAGATAGCAACTGTCAAGCTAAACTTGTAACGAACGTAAAATCTTGTCCGGGAAACACATCAAATATGAAATATAAATATTACAAGATCTTTGATATTATAATATGGGATCCGCTAGCGTGTTATAAATAGCGTGACCTAGTTTAGGCTTCCACCGATGCTATTGACAAAATGGCGACCGAGGGCGCTGAGTTTGAAAGGTTGCCTGAAACATTCCGCAATTGCGTCGTTTGAATACGAGACAAACGATGATGGCGGTTTCCAAGCGATCTCTTTCTCGAAACTCATCCACCGCTTTCCTCTCTGCTCTAAAGACTGTTCTCTTTCGCAGGGGTTGGGCTGGGGGTGCTTCTGAATAGCTTCTTTGAAGGGGCGCTATATAAATGTTTGTTTGATTGATTGATTGATTGATTGATTGATTGATTGATTGATTGATTGATTGATTGATTGATTAATTGATTTATTGTATGACAACTCAAAATGCCTACTTTATCAAACAATTCAATTTGGTACGATCTTTTACACAGAGGCCAGAATTTAGGTTTTTAGGTTTCATGTTTCGTAAGAACTATTAACCTATGACAATCCAAAATTACGTTTATAAGTTTCTCGTAGTTTTGTTGCAATGAAAAAAAATCGATTGGTTCACCTTTTTTGAACTTAAAAAATTGTATTTAGTAATTTTGATTAAGCCGGTGTTTATTGCACAAGGCATCAACCGATGGCACACCATAACCAAGTCATAATGTGGTCAGTCTTTCTTCAGATCTCACAGAGGCAGCTTAAGGTGGATAAGCAGACCAAAAAAGGCAAGTCTGAAGTTGAGAACAAGAATGACATGTGCCTGAGAAAAATGTAGGCCTACAGAAGCGCGGCCAGAATTCAAATATCTAGGTCCAGCACCGGAAAGCACTAGGTTTGGGTATGACCAGAGAAGGACAATCAGCTGAATAAATGATGAATTATAATTAATAACTCATCCATTGCAATGTTTACACTACATGTAAAGTGCAGTGAACTCAACCGACTGACACCTTTTCCCTTTCCATGGACATTATATGGGATAAGTATGGGTCGCGTGTGGGAAAATGGGCTTTATATGGACATCATGGCACGGTTACTCCATGCAAGGGCACAATAAATAGTAATTAATTGCACAATTAATTAATGCATTACAGTTTATCACATAGGCCTACATACTGCAATGAACTCGGCTGACGCATTTCAATCTATGCACGGCCACACGGCCTTTTATGTTGTCTGGGGATCTGGAGAAAATACGAAAACTTAAACCTATATAAATAAAGAGAAGACTCGGTCTGTCTGTCTCTCTGTCTGTCTGTCACAGCGATCTTTGACCACGATGCATTTCTACAGCATTTCTACAGCTTTGGACCTTTTCACTCCAAACCTTTACTACTGTCTCGGGGTGGGCATTACACACCCAGTGTGAGGCTTCGCGTCCCCCGTTTTCACCGCTACCATGGTCTCCCGGGCCAAAACCTACCCGGCCAATGCATTTTTAGCTGGTAAAAACCAATTCGCTCAGAATTTTCTGACCAAGACGTGCCTGGTGGGCCTAATAAAAATTCCGCATGTGAAAAAATACGTTTTACAGGTGCTGAAGTCGCTGACACACACACAGAAGCTTTTCAAGCACTGGATGTAAATGTACAGATAGTGAGTCCTTTTGAAATAAATACAAAAGGCATTTGGAATAATAGTTTGCATGAAGGACTTTTGAATACAAATTCGGATTTCTCTGCAGTTTGCATTTAAAGTTAATTTGCTTGAATAAAATAAAAGACTCATGTTTTCATTAAAATAGAAGTCTTGACCTGATTGCGATTTTTTGGGTCTTGGTCTTGGTCTTGGTCTTGAGGTTCAAGGTCTTGGTCTTGGTCTTTCAAGCACTGGATGTAAATGTACAGATAGTGAGTCCTTTTGAAATCTTCCCATGGTTTATCATACCGTCTGATACAGAATAACTGTTGCTGCTGCCAATGGGTTTTCCTGACCAACAAGACTTGTATCCATCCAGAGATATTGGTCGTATGATGCAAGCAGGCTTGATACAGAATTCTTGAGTTCTGTTGAATGACTGTTCATATTGACAGCCGGTCTTGGTCTTGGTCTTGCGAGACCAAGACCAAGACTTCGAACCTCAAGACCAAGACCAAGACCAAGACCTTGAACCTCAAGACCAAGACCAAGCCCAAGACCTTGAACCTCAAGACCAAGACCAAGACCAAGACTTTTAAAAACGAACTCGAGTGCACTCGAGACCAAGACCTTGGTCTCGAGGACAACAAGACTGGGGAGAGTTTATTTCAACGGGAGATGAAATATTCTCTCCCCCCGGAGACTTTGTTTCAGAATATAGTCTCCGGGGGGCGAATTTATTCTGAAACAGATCCGCCGGGGGGAGAATCTGTTTCGAAATAGAGTCTCCGGGGGGAGACTTTTAGGGGGAGACTCTGTCACGGGACACCGGCTCGACAACTTCACTTTCCCTTTGAAAAATTTGCACTTATTTGTCTTTCAGCGCCCATTGAACTTTGATTATCTATTTCCTTATAATTCTTTGATGTGCCGTCGCAGCAATTAGAAGTTGACCGAAATATCTACGATTGGCTGAGATTAGGACTGTGGTCAGACGAGTACCCATGCTATAAATTAAAACCCAGCCAGCACTATTTCATTTCTGGTTTTCCTTTGGTTAGGTCAGTTCTAAAATTAATCTGTCAATTAAAAATTAATAAATCAAGTGCAACAGTCGATGTCATTCGAGTATGTCATGTGAAAACAGAATAGGCCTAATGCTGTAGCTTTCAAGAACTGAACTTAAAATAAAATACCATCTAAAAATGTTAATCCTTTAAAAATAGGGTTTGTTTGCATAATAAACTTTCAGGCATTTCACAAAATCCCTGGTTTTACAACTTGAGAACTGAACTTTAATAAAAAAAATACTATCTAAAAATGATAAACCTTTGAAAATAGGGTTTATTTGCATAATAAACTTCGATTATGTTCATCATTTTCATTTTATGCAATCTGTCAAACTTTCGTCGTCTGATTTCAGGGATTCTACAAAATCCCTGGTTTTTTCAGGGATTTTGTAAAGTGCCTGAGTGAATCAGGGATTTTACCAATTGCCTAAAGATTTCAGGCATTTTACATTTACCTAAAACGTATAATTGTAAGAATACTCTACCGGAGGACGGTCGGTTGATTAACGAAGAGAGAAAAAAGATCTTTAGTGCTTGTCTATCTGAAACCGATTGGACCCCAGTGCTCAAAGACTGTCACAGTGAGGATGCTAATATGGCCTAGGCCTATGCTCTGTTCATGACTAAACATAAATGTATTTATAATAGAACATTTCCAAATATTTTGCGCAAGAATAATGGTAAATCTTTATTCAAATATCCTTGGATAACACGAGAGCTTCTTAAGCCAAGGGGGAAAAGGCTCAACTATATTTAGGATATGCAAAAAACCTACTCCTGCAAATAAAAATAAATTTACGATTTATAGGAACAAATTTTAAACGATCAGAAATAATGCGGAAAGGAGTTAGGCCTGAGGTCACAAGGCAGAGTAGGCCCTAACAATTAAAAAACATGGAACCTCATTCGCTCAATAACAAAAATGGATGAGCAAGATTCAAGAATAGAATCACTCAGTATGGGTGGAATTGTGAGTGAGGATGCTGAAGTTATGGCAGGCGCATTAAATAATTACTTCTCCAACATTGCTCAATCATTAGCTGAGAAAGTTCCAAAATCCCATTTCTCATTTACAAAGTATCTAAATATGTCCATGTCTTACTCCTTTGGATTAATCCCTACCTGCCCAGAGGAAATTCTTAGCCTGAGCACAACACATACTACCCACAGTAAGAGGGCAGATGACATCGACCCATGTATTGCGGCTCTTTGTATTTCTCTTATTGCTCCTCTGCTAGCTAAAGTTATCGTAATCGTAATCGTAATCGTAATCTCCAATTTTCTAAAGCGCCACTGTAAAGCTAAGCGCGGAGCACCAGCTTATTCACGAGCGCTGCGTCATATCCGAGGGGTTGTCCAGAGATCGATGTTCGTTGGTGGTCCGAGTCCGACAATTTATATAGCGCCTTAATGTGTGGCGGTATATAAATTATCAACTGCTCCCTAAACACCGGTGTAGTACCTCAAGCAATAAAAATTGCTAAGGTGGTTCCTATCCATAAAAAACGAAAGAGGGACGACCTTACCAACTATAGACCTATTTCTATCCTACCCTATTTTGCTAAATATTATGAAAAAATTGCTTGAAAGGCTCACTAATTACGTTGAAAAATCCCATATCATATTTCACTCTCAGCACGGTTTCCAATAGGGTCATTCGCCTTCTATGGCTCTAATCAACATGTATGACAAAATTTCGGATTCTTTTGAAAATATTGATTACTCTATTGGCATTTTTGGACTTAGCGAAAGCCTTTGATACTGTGAGCCTACAAAAATTGTCTTTCTACGGTACTAGAGGCATCCAATTAGCATGGTTCACTAGCTACTTAGAAAACCGCCTTCATATGTTTCTTGTAATGGCTCACAATCAGACCTGAGAAAATTTGGGGTCCTTCAGGGCTCGAATCTTGGCCCCTTACTCTTTCTCCTCTATACCAACGATCTCCGCAATGCGTCCCCTGTCCTGTCATTTATCTTATTTGCAGACGACACCAATGTCTTATATGCTCACAGATCATATCGTATATACTTTAATTCAGATTGTAAACGCTGAACTTGAATCTGTAGCTGACTGGTTTTCTGCCAATAAACTCTCCTTGAATTTTGAATAAACTGCCTTTATTCCCTTCAAGTCACATAGGAAAACGTGTCCTCCCGATACTTCTCTGAGGCTTTCCATAAGTGGTACCTCCATTACTCAGGCTAATTCTACTAAATTTCCTGGGGTCCTCGTTGACCAGCATATGACATGGAATGATCATATCAAGGCTATCTCAGCCAAAATTGCTAAAAATGTTGGTATACTATATCGCACCTCCAATAAGCTTCCCCTTTCTGTACGAACTCAGCTATACTACTCCTTAATATACCCGTACTTTTTGTATTGTAATATAGTTTGGGCTTCGAATTATAACTCCAGACTCCGGAAATTGGTAGTATTACAGAAACGAGCAATACGCTCCATTGCTGGAGCTGCATGGGGCTCACACTACTCCGCCCTTCTGTCACCTCATCACTAAAATTTGCGAATCGCTCCATAGCCAAAGCTGTCCAACCCTTCTGGAACAAACTCCCACCAGTACTGCGAGAACATTCAGATCCATCCTACGAACTCACAAAAACCTCGCCACTTGCTATATCTCCACAGGTCTTTCACTCAAAACTGAAAACACTGCTCTTTCACAAATCCTATCCCGATTCTTCCTCCTTTGTCTACCTTCCTCGCCGTCTAAACCCTAAACACCAACTACCTTAGCCGTCTTACTGTCTTCCTGACTGACTCCTTTGGATCTTGACATGGAACCGATTTGACCCCCCGCCTATCGATTTTGATTTGTCTAAGCGCCTGTGAATAAGCTGGTTCCCGCGACTTCGATTTTTTGGGCGCTGTAGAAATCCGGAGATTACGATTACGATTACACACTGACCCAATATTCACAAACTTTAAATTACTAAAATTCCATCAGATAGGAACACTTCAGATTGGAGTCTTTATGTACAGATTTGTCCATGACTTATTACCTTTGAACTTCAGGGGCCTCTTCCGCATTGGATCGGACATACATTGATTACAGTCCTATTTTACTAAAAATTCAAAATGTTATCGTAACATATAGGCCTGTATGTTCATTCTAACTCCCGCAGATTCTCTATTAAATTCACGGGTCCCGGTGTTTGGAATGTTATTCCTCGATCTCTATCCAGCAGGCAAAAATTCTATAAGGCTCTGGTGTAAGGCATAAGAGCTCTTCCAGGAGCGAATCTGGCCGCCCTTCGTGTCGATTGCGGAGAGATGCCATTTGCCTTCGACGCAAGCAGTAGATGATGGAGTATATCATGAAGATAAACGCCATACCCAACCACACAACACAGACCATCACCAGCAGCCGAAAGTTGATAGTAGCCAAGGACGACAAGGATCATAATTTTATCCGAGTCAAGGCGAGAGAGATCAACGAAAAAGTCACCGCATCGACAATTCCTCTACTCGCCTGCACCACAAGACCACCCTGACAACTTCACCTAACTGCAACAGACACTTCACTCCTGAAGAAGGTTACACACGTAGACAACCGTCCCAGAAGAAAAGCCCTTGTCAAAAGCCACTTGTAGTGACCGGGCAGTCATTGGCGATAATATATATTAGTAATAATTAGCATTAATATACGTGTTATGTTAACCATCGCAGGTGAACAAGCGACATTCACCAACGATATATATTAGTATTATTATGTAACATTAGCATTATGTGTTGCCTAGTACGCTAGTATTTGATGTAGGCAAAAGAACACTAATGAAATAGGTAGAATCAAGATCAGATAAGACTGACTGACATTAGGGCCTGACCGGGTGTCATAAGAGGGGGAGCAGGGAGAAGGAGGGGCGAAGGAATGATAGCGCGACCGAAAGGAGAGCGAGATTGGGGGAGAGATGGATGAATGACAGGTCAGGGCGAAAGGGGGAAGGAGGATGAGCGAAGACTGAGAGGAGGACGGCATTCACTCACGGGAAGAGGAATCGTTCGGACGGAGGATTCGCTCACCAGGACAGAGGCGGTAAGACTTCGCTGGGAGGAATCGTGTGACGGAAAAGGGCAGACGCAGAAACTGAAATTGCAGACGCAGAAACTGTTGTGCAACGCGAAGTGAGAACCGTTCTAGGTGTAAATACGTTGTGTAAAAATATTGTATAATAAGAATTGCAAAACATACAAGAGTACTGTCTTCTAACTGTCTTCGCGAGGTGAATTACAAAAACCCACGTGCTTCGAACAGCTACCAAGACCCCCGAAGACTAGCCTAGCCGCTCGATTACGTAACACCGCTGCCACCATAACTGACGACAGATCTAGTAACATCTTCTTTCAGTACATTGTGCCAGCAGGGATTCGATACAGTGTATTCTTCAGTACACTGTATTGGGAGACGGAGCAGATTTTCTACGCTGCACGGCTCAAACCATCATCAAGCGGAGACGTCGGAGGACAACTCAGCACAACGGACGGTGACAAAATCGCAGGAAGACGCGGAACAAGAAGGACGATCGGACGCAAAAGACGAGGAGCACGCGACGATCGAGGCAAGCTGAACAGCCGAGCTCAACGATCGAGTGAGCAGACGATCCGAACAACCGGAAGAGGGACTCGGACGATCACAAGAGGACGCGGAGGACGAACGGACGGTTGGAGAAGAACAAATTGGAGCCTTGCAGAGATCTCGAGTGGACGGTGCGGCGGATTCTTCGGAACTACACACCTAGAAAATCTGACGAGATCGGGTGAGCGAGACCTAGCTTGTTAAATTGTCTGTTTATGATCATTGAATGAGTGTCATGAATTGCACTGACGCTAGATGATAAATGGTATAAGCTGAGATAATTGTTAATTGTTGAAAGGATAGTGATTATTGATTGTTAGTGCGAAAGAAAGCACAGTTTGACGAAAAGTGTGGAAGGCTGTCATAGCTTGAGTTTCTATTGATTGGTGTTTTTCAGTGCTTACGAAGGGCTTCTGAATTTGATTTGATTTGGTGTTTTACGAAGACTTTTAAGAGTGTTTACTGTCAATTTTGTTTGTGAAATTACACTGCATTATTAACAAAATGTTCGAAAAGATGAAGAAGGCGGCTTTGCAGTTAGAATGTGAGAAGAGAGATATCTGTTACGAAGGTCTGGATAAAAAGGGAATGGTACAGAAGTTGAAAGAATACGAGAATGAAGTGGAGCAGAGTGAAGACGAGGCGGAGGAAGCGGAGGTGGATGAAGAGAGAGTAAGTGAAAGCCAGATGAAGCTTCAGCTATGTCTGGCAGAGAAGGAGAAGATGGAAGTGGAATTAGCACTTTTGCGTGAAAAGGCACAGTTAGGGCTATTACAATCGAATGTTTCCGTTTCTGCCACTGATCTACGTTTGTCTTCATCTTACTCTAAACTTCCGTCGATGAGTGAAGGAGAAGATGCAATTAGTTACTTTCATTCATTTGAAAAAGTGGCTTGCCTTCACGCTATTGATGAGAGCAAATGGGCTAAGCTGTTACCAGCTCCAGTGGCGTAGCTAGGATTTTACCATAGGGGTGCGTAATGCGAAGCATAATGCGAAGCACCAATCTTCAGAGAACCTATACACAGGTACTGAAATAATAGGGCGATTGCGGGAGGCATAGAATTTGAGACAATGATGAAATGATGAAATCAACTTTCTCTACTACCGGTACTTTCTTATGTTAATAGATTCACAGCGTAACGTTTAGGCCTAATTAAGGTTTAAGTAAAAGGCATTAGTAATGTTTCACGAAGTGAAGCAGATTACTTATGTAATACCTGAAAAAGCAAAGCAACAACAACTACTATTTCTACATTTAGAAGTTCCTTACTATTTGTTGAGTTTTAGTTTTAGTTCTCTTGTTCAAGAGAGCTTTAGCCGTCGATTTTTAGTTCCGAATCGATCAATAACGTCATCAACATTGATTGTCCTAGCTTTGTGGATGTAAGCCATAGCCAACTGCAGAAGTGCCCTGAAATTTCCTTCGTCTACGTTGATGTCAGCACATGTTGCTAGACATGATACTCTGCCACTGTCACGGTGACCACGCAACGGAATACCGCATCGTGCCAGAAAAATTATGCTTTCTATAACAGGAACTAGAATGCGGCGATTGCTATCAATCTGTCTTTGAATGAAACTATCAAGTTGAACTGTTAAATCCTTATTTGGATTACGCATCGCAGTAACGATGGCTTCGGCTTTGACAGCTGCATCTGCATGGTAATCCCGATTTAAATGTTCGCTAACTTTACTGGACCAGTGGGTGTAGCGTGTAAACGGGGCATTTACAAAAAGCCCGGTAGAAACCTTGCTGCGACCGACTTCGTTTAGGGCAAACAGACAACAGTATACATGTGCAGAAAACACCATTCAGTTTAGGCGAATACGCAAAACATTTATGTTTCAAGATCTCTGATCTACGTAGCCGATATGTAATTACCTTTCCACGGTCGATGCGCGTAGTGCTAGGCCAGGCATAAATGATTCTGGTGGAGTATAGAATTCAGTCAGAAATCGAAATTTGTCGGCATCAGTTAACTTTGCTCCAACAGCAAGTCCAAAATCATTCTGATGACCAACATCTGTTACTACGCTCGCCCCTAAATCCTCTGACTGAGCAACTGAGACCGTGTTAACTGATACATGCTCACACACAGCTACTAAATCGTTTTCGTTAACAGACATTGAATTATCTGCAGTGCTAACCACTTCAGTTCCATTTACGCCATCACAGTCGTTACTGGCTTGCTTTTTTTAGTAAAGATGTTCAACAGATAAGTTTCTCTATAACGCTTCATCACCTATTTATTTAATTGAAGCACTTAAACTTACAAATTTAATTAAAAGTCGTTTTTTAAGTAAACGAATGAAAATATCGACTGTATTCTGAACATGTACTACTATCACAGCAGGCCGAGTAACATGAAGAATGAAGACTGCAGTCCTATGTAGACAGAAAGTCTACAGGCCACTAGGCTCGTAGAGAGAGACAGACTGCGACAGAAACAGGAAACGAGAGACAGAGAGACAGAGAAAGAGACAGACAGACAGAGAGAGAAAGAGAGAGATAGATATAGAGACAGACAGACAGACAGACAGACAGACGAACAAGGCAGAATATTATTTCAGGCATTGCTTTTCGCTGGAACTGAGTGATTTACCGTCACCGTGTATGCCTGCAGTGGTTGAACACCTGACACAGAAAATCTGGCTGTATATTAGTGTGCGTGTGAATCACCAATCGTTTCTCCTGTGGTCGAAAAGGGTCAAATGCTCGGTCGAACAGGGTCAAATACTCCGACCAGGGTGACCTAGACCGAGGATCCGGAGTATAGAGGTCGCCTTCTATTCCCGAGGTATAGTGGTCGCCTTCTATTCCCGGGCTCTTAGCCTAGACACCACACTGTCTTACATACGTCTGTGGTCCTGTGTATCGTGTTTCATCATATACATTATACAGGCTCTAGTTCAGACTGCAGGGAGGCTGACACTCACACGTGCCTTATTTTGGCACTTTTGAACACCATAGGCTTCGGATGGAACAATTGGCCAAATTTAAAATTAGTGCGCTAGGCGGGAATGAAAAAATATGGCCATAAAGGCTAAAGCAGAATCTGACAGAGGGTGCGTACGCACCTTACGCACCTTGTATGGCTACGCCTCTGACCAGCTCTGCTTAATTCTTCTATGCGCTTACATTACAACCGACTGTCTGTTGAAGTCTGTTCACATTACAAACAAACAAAGGCAGCGCTACTGGATGCATGTAGGATGAACGCCAGATATTATCTGGAGAAGTTCAAGGCGACACACAGAAAAGGCAAACAAACATACGCCCAAGTGTTAGACAATCTTCATGATATCTTTAATTACTATCTTGAATGCAAAGGCATAGAGGATTTTGAATCTCTTAAAGATGACGTTTTGCTAGAGCGCTTACAGGAAAGTCTGCCCTCAGACACCCGTTATTTCGTTCAGGCAAGAAAGCCAAAAAGTGCTAGGCAGTTAGCTGAATTTGCTGATTTGCATTTTGAATGTACTCTGGAAAGTAGAAAGATCAATCAGGGAGAACAAAGGCATAATCATGGTTTTAAGCCCAACAATGTTGACTTTAGAGCAAAGCAGTGGGAAAAGCAAGGGCCCAAAGGTTTTGGAAACGAGGGGTCGTGGATTAAACCCCACGCGTCTACTGCGAATGCAAGGCCAATGCATTCGTCGGGACAAGGGACTCGATCAGATTTCATGGACCAAGGAACACAATTCACTAACAGGAGTCAAAACAGATTCCACGTGCAGAGGCAAACTCATGCACAAGTTAACTTTGTGAGAACAGATGAAAACGCGAGTAAGGTCAGCGAGTATCGGAAGCGTTTCATGGTGCCACTGTTTGTAAACGGGGTACCAGTGCAAGCCCTGAGGGACTCTGGTTCTGAGGCTTGTCTCATTTCGGAGGCTTGTCTTATAAGTCTTCGAGTGGCGCCAAATAAATCGTCCGTCATGGGAAGGCCCATGAAAGTCCAGAGTGCTTTTGGTTCGGTTAAATGCTTTTCCACATGTGAAGTTGAAATTATGTCATCGCATTTTGGGACAAATCGCAAGGTAAAGGTACTGGCTGGAGTCGTCCCAAATTTGGCAGTGGAATTTATTCTGGGACATGACGTATTTGTGCAAAATCGGGACCTACTAGACCCGGTAAACATAGGCCACCGTAACAGAAACGACGCAACACCACAGGCGCTAATCGCCACTAGACAGCGTAATTACGACGGTAACGTACAGAACGACAAGATGGCGCTACGACGGTGCCGTAGCGAATAGCCGAATCCCGAATCGCCGAAATGGTATTGCCGCCGAATCGCCGAAACTATTTTGTGAAGAATGGCCGTATCGCCGAAAATGCTCTTCGTAGCGAATCGCCGAATCCCGAATCGCCGAAATCGTATTACCGCCGATTCGCCGAAACTATTTTGTGAAGAATGGCCGTATCGCCGAAAATGCTCTTCGTAGCGAATCGCCGAATCCCGAATCGCCGAAATCGTATTACCGCCGAATCGCCGAAATTATTTTGTGAAGAAAACCCGTATTGCAGAAAATGCTCTTCGTAGCGAATCACCGAATTCCGAATCGCCCAAATGGTATTACCGTCGAATCGCCGAAACTTTTTTGAAGAAAACGTGTATTCCCGAAAAGGCGGTTGTGGGCCCTATCCGCGGATATAATGCGAACTTTTTCAGAAAGTCATAAGGTGGTCATACCCGAAATTAAACAATTTTCACGGCTATGTTTTAACATGTATTGAAGTAGTATATAAATGCATTATTTTTTCTATTCAATTTTATTCGGTAACCAAATTTTTAAAAAGTAAACAGTAAAGACAGGCTTGTAAAAGGTGAATACATCTGATTACACACGGGAGCCCTAAAGGGTGACGGTCCCCAATGTTAAATTTGTAATCATCCATGGGGACGGCCTAACAGCTCAGGTTCTATTCACAGGGTTAAGTGAATACAAACAAGAGAAAAGTCTGAACTAAAGTCTCAAATACAGTTGACAAGATCAATTAGGCCTAAACTCAGAAGATGCTTTAAAAACAGACTGAGTTTGCTTTTAAATAAGGTACGGTAGCGTTTAGTCGACTTTGAATTTATGAAGGAAGAAGCACTGGCGTAAACTTTTCCAAAATATTGGGGGGTGGGGGTGGAGGTCTTGACAATCAGCGAGTCTCAGAGTTTTCCGGTGTTACGTAATACGCATGAAATGCAGGGCTGTAGACGAGGTATCGTCTCATCTCAAAATAATAAATAATATATATAACAAATATTTTTGGAATACTCCCCTATGTATACTCACGCTCTCGTGAGCATCAGTAAATACGCAATATATGCACCTCCAGAACGTATCTTTTACATATTTTAATATTGTATAGTGTAGACTATAACTTAAACAATATTTCATTTTGAAATTTAATTATTTCTGTTTACTTGACCTAGCTAGTTGCAAAACAACTTAAAAATTTACATAGCTCTAAACAAATGATTTACAGAATGAAAAACAGACACTGTGGAAATTATTGTAATTTGTACTTTTGTTACAAAGTTTGCATTGTTTGATTAGTTTAGGTATTTCAATATACAGTAGTCATTGTAATCATTGTTGATTATTGCCAGTTTTATACTCAGTTTATTAAATAAACTGAATAAAAATTTATGCTTAGCATATGTCATGGCCATCTTGGGCTAACATGATTAGGCTGAGAAATGTCGGATGTCTTTTGATATGAAGCAATGCTAACCAGGTACTTATACTTTTGCCTGCTATTAAAAATCTTTTTGGGTCTATAAACTTTGAGGCCAAATTGCCTAAAATGCGATTGGTTTTTGTTTGTTTTCATATCTGAATGTCACTGCCACTGAATGCAAGAAATCATTAATTTTTCAATAAAGTGTAGCATAATTGATGCTTCAGATATTGAGGAATTCCATCATTTCAATACCTTAAATGCTTAACAACTCGTTTCCATATTTCAGCCCCCCTCCCAAACTGGCTCTTTTTGTAGACCACAGTAATGCTCATGTTCCTTAGATCATAACTTTAGTTATAGATAGGCCTATGTATGTAAATAAGACATCAAATTGTTTATAATACTGTATAATGTATGTAGGCCTAAATAAGACATTATAGCATTGTTTATAATACTGCTTGTGTTTAAACTGTCTTACAGTCTAACTGATATTGTGATCTTTTTGTATGTATTGTTGTAAAGTATGAGCGTTTGTCTTCTACTAATAAAAGATTACTTACTTATTACTTACTTACTTACTTATATAATGGGCTGCTTTTTTGAAGGATAAGTAATCTGTTAAGGTTGGATTTATAAGTAGAAGTCCAAATTGGATAACAGTAAGCTAAGTAGGGTAAATAAGAGATTAACCAATGATACAAGTGCTGCATGCGTGGCATTGAAAACAATAACATACAAACCAAACATAAAACAGCTGGCATTCTGGCATCTACTGTCCAGCAACAAAAATCACACTGACAATGTACATGTAGTTCCATATAAAATGTATGCCTATGTAGAACATGTGTTAAAAGACCTGCATAAAACAACACTTCTGTTCAATGTATTTACAGCTGAGTGATCTTGTATAGTGCCATATTTAAGGTAATATAGGCATCTTTAAGAATTCTGAACAAACCATTACTACTAATGAACTGTGTGTAAATGTTCCCTATATGTTTGTCCCATTTTTTTAAAAAGTGAATGGGCCGAACACTGGTTACTATATACCTGGCACACATCATCCAGGTTGTCATTTCCATTTGCAATCACTTCTTACAAACATTAGTATGATATTGAACGATGCTCAACAAGCGGTCGGTAGTTATTTGTCCATCTACGTGTTTTTTGTAGGACTCCTCGATTTTAGCTTCAAATTTAACTAGTTTAGGCTTGCGAAGAGGGGGTTCCACACCTACTTCTACCTTTGCAATGTCCATCTCTGTTATTGCCTGCGCTATTTTTAACGCATTCAAAAAGACAAAGATGTTTGGATGAGTTGACACATGTTTTTTCATATGAGAGTGCCATCCCTCCATGTTATTGTTGGTCCTGTGATGGTGGCCCATTCCATATTTATTCCACATTGAAAGTGGAAATGCGGAATTGCCCTCCACCCATGTGGACCTAAAGTACTTGATAAAAGGACATAACAATGACTTTGCGTTTATGTCCAAGTCCCTAACCAACTGATAAAAGTGGCATACCACCTCACTTGACGGTATATAGGCTAACCCTATGCATTTCTGCACAAAAGTGCAAATAGCCTGATTGTCTTTGTACTGCACTACTGGTTAATAGTGAGCTAGAATGCACTTAAATTTCTCTTTGAATTCTCCCTTATTAAGGAATGCCCTGAGATTGTGTATTAAGTAGTAAGTAAGTAAGTAAGTAAGTGAGTGAGTGAGTAAGTAAGTAAGTAAGTAAGTAAGTAAGTAAGTAAGTAAGAAAGAAAGTAAGTAAGTAAGTAAGTATATTCTTTATTTGACCTGTTGACATAACGCAGTCTGGTCTACATAGCCTACATGTAAGTAGGGCCTCAAGCAGTAAGTAATCATACTAATAAGTAAGTAATCATAGTAATTATAAAGACCACGTTTACTTCTTGCAAAAATATTTTTGCAAACAAAATTATCATAAGACGCAAAAGTCTTTCTGTAAAGAAGACAACCAACTTTACGTCACTCACCAACAAAGAATTAGAATAATTAGAATTTACTTTAATCAGATTTACTGTGATTGTACGCAACGCAACTG
The DNA here is from genome assembly GCA_963556255.1 of Allolobophora icterica. Classification (NCBI taxonomy): domain Eukaryota; kingdom Metazoa; phylum Annelida; class Clitellata; order Crassiclitellata; family Lumbricidae; genus Allolobophora; species Allolobophora icterica. The sequence continues at coordinate 26,472,222 of OY744609.1, read as the reverse complement.
CAGCCATTGACACGGTTCCCATGACGTCTATTAAGAGATCAGTGTGTATCCAGTGCCACCGACAGAAATTCCGGGCCCCTAGGCAGAGCAGTCGTGGGCCCCTAGGCACAACAGTCACGGGCCCCTAGGCAGAGCAGTTATGGGCCTCGAAACTATCTTTAGGCTTTATATAAGTAGGCCTATAATATCGTACGGTCGTACGAAAAAATAACAAAAAAACTCAAATTGAAATAATAAAAGCGCGTGTAGGCCTACGACAGTAGGCCTACAATATTATATTTATATATATTATATACAACTATGATTTTATTCAGATGCTTGAAGTTTTAAACTGATTGTAGTTAAGCGTCAGATAATATATTTAAAAAGGCATAAATCATAAACTTTGTATAACTGCATGAATATAATGTTTTTCATAAGTTGATTGCGGGCCCGGCCCGGGCCCCTAAAAAGTCGCCGGGCCTCTGGGCATTTGTCTCCCCCTGCTCCCCCTCTCGGCGGGCCTGTGTGCATCTATGACCTAGGTCATTGTATGTATATGTACAGCCAGTGTGTATCTAGATATACACTGGCTGTACATATACATACAATGACCAGTGTATATCTAGATATACACTGGCTGTACATATACATACAATGACCTAGGTTATAGATACACACTGATCTCTTAATAGGCGTCATGGGAACCGTGTCAATGGCTGCGGTTGCGTTGCGTACAATCACAGTAAATCTTATTAAAGTAAATTCTAATTCTTTGTTGGTGAGTGACGTATACTACATATATATGTATAGGCCAGTATATACTATATATATATTATATATATATATAGTATATACTGACCTATACATGTATAGGTCAGTATATACTATAGTATATACTGACCTATACATATATATGTAGTATATATATGATGTAATATCTTACTGCGTACTTGTCAGTTTGAATTAATAAAGATTATTATTATTATTATTATTATTATTATTATTATTATTATTATTATTATTATTATTATTATTATTATTATTGTTGTTGTTGTTGTTGTTGTTGTTGTTGTTTTTGTTGTTGTTGTTGTTATTGTTATTATTATTATTATTATTATTATTATTACTATTATATACGGGTCAGTGTAGGCATGGACGCAACATCTTTACTTTCTGCCCGCCAGATTCTGTGCACTAGCTTTCGGGATATCGAACTCTCATCACTTTCGGCGATTCGGGATTCGGCGATTCGGGACTCGGCGATTCGGGATTCGGCGATTCGGGATTCGGCGAATCGGGATTCGGCGATTCGGGATTCGGCGATTCCGGATTCGGCGATTCGGGATTCGGCGATTCGGGATTCGGCGATTCGAGTCGGCAGTGGTTTTCGACAAATCGCCCGCTTGGTAGAAAACTGCTTTCGGCGATTCGGCGGATTTGGATTTCGGCGATTCGGGATTCGGCGATTCGAGTCGGCAGTGGTTTTCGGCGAATCGCACGCTTGGTAGAAAACTGCTTTCGGCGATTCGGCGGATTTGGCTTTCGGTGATTCGGGATTCGGCGATTCGAGTCGGCAGTGGTTTTCGGCGAATCGCACGCTTGGTAGAAAACTGCTTTCGGCGATTCGGCGGATTTTGCAGTTTAAGGGCTTTCGGCGATTCGGGATTCGGCGATTCGGGCAGACCCCGCTACGACAGACCATGAATGCACCCAATGAACTTCCACCGGGACCTCGTGACGAAAGACGGGCGAAGCGAAAGACGTTAGTCGTAGACGGTGAGCGACCAAATTCAAAGCATGAAGCCATATCGGACGTAAATAACGGCAACGCACTGAATGAACTCCGCTTGGCCGACAGAAAGGCAGAGACGCAAGGTGAGAGACGAGACGGAAGGGGTAAATTAACGGTAATCGACAAACGGTCGAGTTCAAACGACGGGACCAGACAAGATGTTAATGACTTTAATCACCCTAATGACTTTAATGACCGGCAGGGGTGGACAGATAATGAAACCGGTTCCGACGACGGATGGACAAGAGGCAGAGACACCTCACAAATTAATACAGCTACACCGAAGAGGCCTCTAGAAGGGCGCAGAGTTCAGTCATTAATGACAATAGAGGCGTACTATTCATTACTGATAGCGACGACGAGACAGCAGGGGAAGAGGAAGAAGAGATTACCGAAGATGGAGACTTAATTAATGACAGTAACGGCGAAGACATTCGAGAAGAGATTAACGTAGACAGAGACACAGCTAAAGAGAGCGACGATGATACGGCCCACACAGACACCAAAGCAGACATTAGCGCAGACTTTAACGACTATAGAGGGCGGACGGATTTTAAAATAGACGCGAAGGCTAATAGAGCCCCGTCGATCAAAGGATCAATGAGGAACGAATCATTGGACATGCTATTTGGAAAAACAATGGGAACTAGCTATCATGATCGTTCCTCAGGAAAATTATGGCATCCTGGAGACGTAGAGACACATGTACCGATGGTAGGTGGCGTCCGGCTAGTGGAAAATTACGATGATAAGCTAAGATATGTAGCAGACAAGGGACACGACAACAAGGCATTACGTAAGACAGACAGAACAGACAGGATGCAATGGAGTATTACCATGAACAAGACATTTGACAATAGGTTAATTCCACCAAGTGCAAAGAAGTTAGGATGCGTAGCATATAAGGGACATAACAGAGAGCCATTAATTAGGAAAGACGGAACAGACAGGAATAAGAATGAGACATTTGACAGTGTCAAAGTAGACTCAGCGTCACATCACAAGTCGATACCACCAGGTGTAAAGAAGATAAGAGGCGCAAAGGAAGAGGAACATAACAATAAGACAATAATTAGGACTGCGGACAGAAAATACACATTAAAATGGAATGGTGCAAGGACTAAAAGATTTGACGCAATCCAAGAAGACGTAGCATTCGACCACAGGCTAATACCGCCAAGCAAAAAGAAACCTGTAATGTATACGCGTAGGCAATCCGGCGCTACGAGGTGGGGGATAAGCCACGTCCCAAGGGAAAACACCATCCCATGGTGGACGATTTACGATTAATGGTGTATGGTTTATGATTTACGGCGTGTGACTTTCGGTTTAGGATTATGATTTATGATTTACGGTGTGTGATTTATGGTGTACGAATATGATTTAGGATTATGATTTATGATTTATGATGTATGAATTATGGTTTAGCGCGCGCATTGATGACCAATTAAAGATGATATAGCCTAATGGTCAAGTTTATCGTTTACAAGTACTTGCTTTAGTCTGAAGTTGCAAAGTTATATATATATAATATTATATTGACTTTAAAATGAGAGCGTGACAGAGAAACTTTATAATGTTTGTATCACAGTTACTACTCGTTGTGTTTGTATGTTTTATGTTATAGATTAACGCCGTAGATACATGTTTAAAACAGCCTGATGACGTCGTAAGAACTATGGTGCAAACAGACATTGAAATTAAAACGCCATGCGTGTCATCTGTGCTCTTGTACATCGCCATGACTGCACAACAAAAACACTCCTGAAATGCCATCTTGCTTTCTGAAAGCTCTACCGAGTACCGTCAGCAAAAGAAGCGGGAAGTTGTAGTGACCGGGCAGTCATTGGCGATAATATATATTAGTAATAATTAGCATTAATATACGTGTTATGTTAACCATCGCAGGTGAACAAGCGACATTCACCAACGATATATATTAGTATTATTATGTAACATTAGCATTATGTGTTGCCTAGTACGCTAGTATTTGATGTAGGCAAAAGAACACTAATGAAATAGGTAGAATCAAGATCAGATAAGACTGACTGACATTAGGGCCTGACCGGGTGTCATAAGAGGGGGAGCAGGGAGAAGGAGGGGCGAAGGAATGATAGCGCGACCGAAAGGAGAGCGAGATTGGGGGAGAGATGGATGAATGACAGGTCAGGGCGAAAGGGGGAAGGAGGATGAGCGAAGACTGAGAGGAGGACGGCATTCACTCACGGGAAGAGGAATCGTTCGGACGGAGGATTCGCTCACCAGGACAGAGGCGGTAAGACTTCGCTGGGAGGAATCGTGTGACGGAAAAGGGCAGACGCAGAAACTGAAATTGCAGACGCAGAAACTGTTGTGCAACGCGAAGTGAGAACCGTTCTAGGTGTAAATACGTTGTGTAAAAAATTGTATAATAAGAATTGCAAAACATACAAGAGTACTGTCTTCTAACTGTCTTCGCGAGGTGAATTACAAAAACCCACGTGCTTCGAACAGCTACCAAGACCCCCGAAGACTAGCCTAGCCGCTCGATTACGTAACACCGCTGCCACCATAACTGACGAAATATCTAGTAACATCTTCTTTCAGTACACCACTTATTGATCTGCGAAAGGAGAGTGACTGTCTACACGGACGGGTCAAGAAGTGCGTCAGACGAAGTATCGTGCTCCTTTATGTGCCCTCTCTTGACCACCATGGAAGCTACCGGATAAACGACGGCTCATCAGTCGTGGCAGCGGAAATGGAGGCCATCCAGAAGGCGATAGAATGGGCCATCAACGCTAACCTTTATATAGTATTGTTATTCTTCCAGACTCTCAGAGCGATTCAGAGCCGGGAACAGCACTGGTCTGTGACACCACCGCAACAGCTCGAAGACCTAATGATTGCTCTGGATGACTATGGAAAACGCGCTCAGTCGCCAGCAATTATCGTCTGGATCTCTGGTCATCTCGGCATCGCAGCTAATGAGGTCGAAGATGTAGTGCGTCCAGGGATGCACTACATCTAGCCCACGTGGACCTCCCGCCGACACTCGAATATCGAGAAGCCCGACATATCTACAAAGACATATCTACGCCTCGTCAGGCTTGTAGTACTGGGCCATCGAGCTGGCCCGAAAATACGACGATCACAACCAAAGAAATGAAATCGCCATCACCATTCCGATTGGGCCACTGCTGCCTAAAGAAGCAGCTGCAAATATGGGGCCGACACAAGACCAGAAACTGCGACAAGTGTGGCGCCAGGAAACCGTGCACCACTTCCTCTTGGAATGTCCTTCCCACGTGGGCCATCAAGATCAACTCAGCTGGATGTGCGACCGAAACAACTGTACCTTCGATCTCCCCATCACACTAGTTAGCTCTGCTGTAGAGTCTCCATAGAAATCGTCTACAAGTGGCTAGAGAAGAATCTAGACCCGGTAATCCTTGGTGGTTTCATGCCAAAATGAACCTGGCGATCTCCGTAACTAATGGGGGAAGGCTCATCAGGAAACCGATGAAACAGAAGAAGACGAACAAGACAAAATCAAGCCACAGAGAGACCGAAGAATAACAATAAGAAGAAATTCGATCAGACCAAATATATTAATGAACCGAACTTTACCATTCAAATAATAAATAACTAAATCACAATGACAATTAAGTTACGAATATTTCTTACTGCATATCGAAAACCCAAAGGATACTTGCACAGTGAATTGCAACCAAGACACGGGAAAGGAGAAAACCAATATCTGCTGAGCCAGCATTGGAAAATCCTACCTCCAGTCTCCCACTTGAGTTTGCTGGTTGGTTAGCCAGCCGACAGCACAGCCGTCTTGGACCCCATTTCCTGCCACCACATGTATAGCAGTGCATACCCTGTATATATACGTCTGAGTTGACGCTAATCATCGTTTATATGATGGCGTCTGTAAATATTGCTATCAATCGGCTATTTATTATATCAGTTGATGCTGCAATTAAGCCTTAATGTTCTTGCTTCGCCTGGATGGATATTTCCTTTCCGTTTCTTGCTGTCGTTGCTCTGGAGGCACGCGGGATGAAGGTGTGGAGGGAGATGATTAGGTGTGCAGTGAAGGCACAGCGGTCCCATATATGTAGGATGCAGACTACGAGAGTCCTTTATGCAGGGACAAAACCTTATGCAAGCGACACTCAACTCTTCATATCCTTCTCTCCAGTTCTTTCCCTTGTCCATCGCTTAATAATATTAGGGGCATACTCAATATGGTCATCCTAATCTCAAGTCAGATGTCCTTCAACCTCCTGTGTCTCAACCCTTCTAAAACCAGAATTCACCATCTTAGGTTTTAGATCCAGATCAGTTCAAGGAAATTCCTAACCATTCCATACACCTATCTGCCAACTCCTCATCTCTCACTTTAACCCCCGACTGCCCTGTGCGCTATCTTAGCATTATCTTTGACCTACATACATCTCCTTCTCTAAACAAATCTTCACGCACATTCGTGACATCCGCCGCGCCTGATCCATGCTCGACTTCAAAACTACTTCCACTTTTTAGCTACACCCATTGTCCATGTCCATCCTGATTACCAGTTGCAATTCACTTTCCTCAACCCCGAATCCTTTCAAATTAAAATCGTTTGCAACTCATCCAAAATAAACTCGCCCGAGCGCCCCAAAGACAACCCAGCATCACCATATCACCCCCATCCTTAAATCACTCCATTGGTCGAAAATTCAGGAGCGCAGCCACTTCAAAGTTCTTTCGCTAACCAACAACTCCATGGAAAGATTTGTTTAGATGATCATATAGTGGAGCAATCTTCATCACTTTATAATCGCCAAGAGATCTGTTGTCAGCTGCTTGACAGTACTTCTTCATTTCATATAGGCCTAATACACTCCTAGAAGATTTCCTTCCAAAATATTTTCTTGCCTCTCACTTTTTGTGAATTCACTCTAATGTAATATTTGTTATCTGTTCACACTCACTTTCACTGTTTCGCAACAAACGTCCGCAGGTTCTGCTTGTGCCAGGTCATTTTCGTCTATTGTTCACATTAACTTTCGTTGCAATCAGCCAAGGAAGGATGCAATATTGGCGTCATCTTCACTGCAACTATCTCACATTACCATTGCCATTGCTTGCTCAACAGTGTCGCATTTGTCAAAAAGTCCAATGTTAACTACGTCTTCATTATTATAAAACGACTGGGAAAAGAAATGAGAGATAATGTGAAGGAAAATAAATGATGCATGCAAAAATCAAACAATATCCAGTGGCAATATAAGGACAAGGAAACACAATCACCAAATATGACAATGCTACTGAGAATGCACCAACGTTCCAAAAATGGAACATGGGCTGAAATTAAATTTTATCTTTAGCTTGGCCCACTATATTAAGTAATTTTGATTTTCCTCACTGGCTATAAATATCAATGAAACAAATACAATCTCACCTGTTAAATGAGGATCAAATATCTATTTCAACTTGCTAAATATTTTTAGAGAAATCTCAAAATATGACAAAATTACGCATCATTAGCACAAAAACAAATTAAAATAAGCAGAAATAGTCTTTGTTTTATATTCTCAATTCTCAAGAATCTAAAATGCTTAGGCTATAGATTCCTAGTTCCGTTCCTATTTCTTTCATTGGCAATGTAGGCCCTAAAGACAGGCCCAACATAAATATGCGAAGGTGTTGTTATATTCTCAATTCTTTAGGCCCTACGATACTTTCTTAGCACTACAAATTATGTTCGGAATGTTCCAAAAATAAAAACATTGGTAAAATAAAATTGGCAATGAATAATAATATTAGTTAGGGCCTATTTAGCTACAAGCAGTTAGTTTACCATGAAAATTTCGACTTCCAAGCCATTTTCTTAGTTATGCGATAACGCGTGAACGTCTCAGCCGCGTTCTAATGGAAGAAGTGCGCCGAACATCCTAGTTGTATAAATAGGCCTACTGTATATCATGTTAAGTAAGGTAATTATATATTAGTCTCATATCCATCGAACGAACAAAAATATAGAAGTAATTTATTTAAATAATGGACATATTTAAAAATGTAATTCTAAATTAAATGGCAACCAAAATTGAGGGGTTCTTATAGGCCACCTGGGACGATTTTGTATCGTAGAAAGATTCCATTTCAATGGGGGAGGCTGTTTCCAGTCTCCGGGGGAGAAAAAAATTCATTTCCGGTGAGACTCTGTTTGGGGGAAAACTTTTTATCGTTACACCGGCCTATAGTCTCCTCATTCATTCGTTTAAATACTGACCCAAATTTGTCCCGAATTAGCGTTTTGAAAGTGAAAGCGCTTCGTTTGACCCAGATGGGGAAGTTGTGCGCCTCATTAGACAGTATGCCTGTCGCATAGGTCTACACATATTTCCTTCTTTCTTGTCAAAAAAAATACAAGTGTAGCTATAGAGCTACAAAATGTAATAGTAGTTTAATGGAAGGCCAATCTGCAAAGAATCACATCGAAGCAAGAGCTAGCTGCTTTAAGGAAATCATGCACTACCAGTGAGTAACTGAGAAACGGGGAATCACACAATCATGTAAAAACTAGAGCTATCTTGCACCACGTTAACATATATGCACTGGCTGTAAATAAGTGGGCCCTAGTTATTTTGCTACATGCAGTTCGTTTACCAGAAAATGTCTACTTCTGGTCAGATCCATTCAGACTTGTTGTCCTCGAGACCAAGGTCTTGGTCTCGAGTGCACTCGAGTTCGTTTTTAAAAGTCTTGGTCTTGAGACCAAAGGTCTTGGTCTTCGTCTTGAGGTTCAAGGTCTTGGTCATGAGGTTCAAAGTCTTGGTCTTGGTCTCGCAAGACCAAGACCAAGACCGGCTGTCAATATGAACAGTCATTTAACAAAACTTAAGAATTTCAATAATTTATCAAACCTGTTTGCATCATAGCCTACGACAAATAACTGTGGACGGATGCATGTTTTGTTGGTCAAGAAAGTCCATCGGCGGCAGCAGCTAAGTTAGGCTGTGTCTGGAAGCCCTTCCAAGACTTTTTCTGAAGCCAGACGGTCTGATAAACCATGGGAGGATTTTAAAAAAAGGCTCACGATTTGTACATTTACATCCAGTGCTTGAAAATCCACTGTGTGGGCCAGCGACTTCAACGCCTGTAGAACGTATTTTTTCACATGGCAGAAGTTTTATGAAGCCCCACAGGTCACGTCTTTGTCAGAAAATTCTGAATGAATTGATTTTTATAAAATACAAAAGGCATTTGGAATAAGTTTTGCATGAAGGACTTTTGTAAATACGATTCGGAATTCTCTGCAGTCTGCATTCAAAGTTAATTTGCCTGAATGATATAAAAGACTCACGTTTTCATCAAAATAACGATTAGTCCGACTTGACAATTTTTTTGTAAGGAAAATAAGAAGTCTTGGGCTGAATGTGATTTTTTTGGTCTTGGTCTCGGTCTTGGTCTCGAGGTTCAAAGTCTTGGTCTTGGTCTCGAGGTTCAAAGTCTTGGTCTTGGTCTCGAGGTTCAAAGTCTTGGTTTCGGTCTTGGTCTTGAGGTTCAAAGTCTTGGTCTTAGTCTCGAGGTTCAAAGTCTTGGTCTTGAGGTTCAAAGTCTTGGTCTTGGTCTTGGTCTCGAGGTTCAAAGTCTTGGTCTTGGTCTTGAGGTTTAAAGTCTTGACAACAAGACTGGATCCATTATCTCTTAATTATAAGCTACAACAACATAATCGCGCCGAACATCATAGTTGTATTATTAAATCATGTTAAGTGATGCTATAAAAGCATTTGCTTTACATCCAATTGAACGAACAAAAACAGAGCAGTTATTTATTTAATTAACGTACATATTAATATTTAAATTAAAAATTCAGTGACCACCGAAACCGATGGATGGTTTTGAGTGGGACCACTTTCTGCCGCAAATGAGGAGATTCTATTTAAATGAGGAGAGACTTTGTTTCGAAACAGTCTACGGGAGAGACATTATTCTAGCTCCGAGTAGCCTGTTTGAGGGAACTCTGTATCATGACACCGACCTACAGTTTCCTCGTATAAATATATGATCACTGATTGATGTCTCGAAATAGCATTTCGAAAGTGAAAACGCCTGGTTTGAAGCAGTTGGGAATTTCTGCCTTGCTGCCTGTGGTTTCTGATAGAGAAATAACAACAAGTTGCTAGCGATAATTAACGTATCTACAAAAGTGATAGAGAGAAATTACGGATATAAAAATCAGTTGTTTTGTCTAAACTCCGTTGCTAATTGCAGTGTTAACACATTCCATCGAAGAACGTGCCAGGGCCTACTACGTAGGGGGGAAGGAAGCAGACTCCTTCCAATTTGTGCCAAGGGGGAAAGTTCCCCCCTGCCACAATCACTAATTTCTAATAATTAGTGACTAATAAGGCGACTAATTACTGATGATTCTTAAAGTATTGTATTGTAATGTAAGAGTATAATGGGCCATGCAATATTTGCTGCGATTACCGTACAGTGTCTAAGGAGTGTAATAGTGTATCATTATTAGGGCCTACTTGCTTTTCTTGAACTATTGGCCATTATGTTCTGCTGTTTTTTGTTGATGAAAGATGCAACAAGTATTTAAAAAATTGAAGAAAAGCATTCACAATCCTGTTGATTTAGAATTTAAAAAAATATGGGACACATGCTAAAATATTGGGCAATATAAGACACTGTTCAGCATATATATGGGGATTTTAAAGATTGCATCATGAATGCACATTTCTGATGTAATGCAGCGGTAAAAGGCTCCATCCCTGCCTACTAGTGTTCTCCAGCCGACAATTATTTTTGCAGGAATATTTCAAGACCTGATAATCCCATTTTCACTGCACTACACAACAATAATTTTAGCACTGAAATTTTGTGACATATTTATTACAGGTTGTCCCAAAAAATTTTTACACTGTGAGCCCTGCAGAAATTAATTCAACAGTTCAGTTGAACTAAAATGTATAGTCTTCCAAAGCCAGTTTTCTTGCTCCAAAAATGCGCTAAAACTCACCTACGGCAATGTAGAAATCCTAAATTTTCCGGGGGAGGGCCCCCGGACCCCCACTTCAAGGGGAGGGGAGGGGAGGAGGAGGGGAGGAATTACAGGAGGGGGTAAAGGGGAGGATTGGGTGGGGAATGGGAGGGAAGGGAGTGGGGAGGTGTAGTGGAGGGAGGGGAGGGGAAATAGGGGGAGGGTTTACAGTAAAGGGGGATTGCTTCCACCTTACAGAGGGGGATAGTAGGCCCTGGAACGTGCAAGACTAAACCTATACGACGGTTCATGTAAAGTAGAGCTAAGACAAAATGGCCGAAGCGCCCACAACAAGTGCTCTACAAGGGCTAGACGATCTGATAGAATGCAGCATTCATTGCGGTACTTACGAAGACCCAAGGCAATTGCCGTGTTCACATTCTTTCTGTCTACAGTGTTTGCTGAATTACTCGAAAATTCAACCTCTGGCTAACAACATTACTTGCCCGTTGTGCAGGAGAGAGATAACAATGCCAGCTGATGGAATTGACGGATTTCCAAGAAATTTCTTAATTGACAAAATTATCGAAATAAAAAGACTGTCCAGTCCAGTGAAGAAAGATACTTATTGTGATATATGCCAAGAGGATGAAGATTTGCCATCAGATACTGTTCCAAGTGTGGCTTCGATGTTTTGTGCTGAATGTCGAAGGAATCTTTGTGACCGCTGCACAAAAGAACATCGAAGGCACATGAAATCCCACAGTGTTAATAAATTGGGCAGTGAAGAAATAAATGAGCAATTGGTTAAGAAGCTAGAGGTCAGTTTCTGCAGTGACCATTCTGGCAAAGCGGTGGAAATGTTCTGTTATGACTGTCAGGTCGTTATATGCATGATGTGCTTTGCTGAAAAGCACCAAATGCACAAATGCTCCGACATTAATAACTCGGCCAAGGATTTTCGAAAACAGATGGAACGTGATATCGACACACTTTCACTTTGTTTATTTGAGGGTCAGAAAACTAAAGAAATTATTGACCAAAAGAAAGATGAATTTCTCCAAGAGATTCAAAGTGTCGAAAAGAAAATTTTGGAAAGACGCGAAGAGCTTAAGAGAATTAACGACAGAGATACAAAGAGTGGCGAAAATAAAACTGTAAAAAGAAGTGTAAATCTGAGGAAAATTATCGATAAATGTAGAAATATACTTTTGGATGAGTTAGAAATGATAAAATCAAGTCACCTGAAGGACATTCAGGTGAAGGACGATGAAATTCAAAGATTCCTGACGATAATTGCGAGTTTGAAAACATACGGGAAAGAAATCGTTGCAGTTGGCTCTGGTAGTGACATCTGTCGTTCAGTTAACCAGTTTCGGATGAGGACCAAGAAAGTGCAGACAACTGTAAAGGATCTTCCATTCTGCGAAATGATTTGCGGAAGCGTTTCTTTTCAAGGAATGGGATTTCAAGAATACTCGGAAAGAAATATTTTGGGAAAATTAGTAGGTGAGTTTCTAAATATAGTTTGCAATCCTAACCCTAATCTTCAAACTTCTAAAGTGCCACTCGAAGGCCAAGCGCAGTGCAACAGCCTATTCACAAACGCTGTGTCAAATCACAGAGTGGTTCCAAAGAGTTTTCTAAAGGAGGTCCGAGTCCGGTTAACATGGGGGACCAGACCAAGACAGGACAGAGAGCAGCTGTTAAGGCAGGTGCCGGTTAAGGCGAGAAGAATTGGTAACGCGCAGGATCAGATGAGTCAGGGTTGGAGTTCCTGAAAAGATGAGACTTCGGTTTTGAGGGGAAAGCCCGGGGATGATAGATAGAGGAGCCTGAAGAGGAGGATATAATAGGACGTGTTGCAATAATGATGGAGGGATACGCCTTTCTTCTATTTCTGCTCCTCTAGCCTTTGATAAATTAGAATTTTATTTGCTTTCTATAAAAATATTTGCATTAATTTCTGATAATAGTTCCCTTGAACCAGCAATCTTACCGCTGAAACATTATAACTTACTATATGCATTGTGATTGGTTTTTAAAATATCGAATTTTCAGATGCGATATGTTAGCATTTTATAGGATATTAAGAAGTCTTCTTGCAGCACACATAGCTCTCCTGTGAGCCTTCGTATTCTGTTCTCTTTATCGCGATGTTTTTCATGTGGTTTGAGTATGGAATCTGGTGGATCGTCATGAAGCATCACATGTTGAAAGTGTCAAGTTTCCTGTTTCCTGGGTCTCTATACTCGACCACTTCTCGCAACTATAAAGGATTACTGGCAGTACGGTCCGTATAGAACCAGCTGTTTTAGTCAGGGAGACCATACAGGACTTGGCGCTAACAATTCAGCTCTTGGTCGCCTTTTTATTTGCTTTCTATCAAAAATATTTGCGGAAACTGGCTGGCTGTTGAAGTAAGTAAAGGCCTGAACAACCCCTTACTCATCGCCTACAGCTACTGAGAGTAACTGTACAGATGGGTGGTCCGAAGTTATCTGGATCTTAGTCTTATTCCAATTGATTACCAAACCAAAAGCGATCTTCCCCGCTCATAATATCCAGCGACAGGAGTCATAACTCTGCCATTTCCACTATCAGTGAAACATCTACCTAATTTAGATCTACCATGCCACAATCGTTCAGTCCAGATTTGACCTCTAGATTGTGGGATCCATATATCCGTCCATCTGTGCCGCTATGAAATTTGGAGCCATCGGATTTCCATGCTGTGCCCCATTGTGAACTGTAAGCCAGTCAGATGTTCCCCTTCTATTCGCAAACAACCAAAGTTGTCAGCAAATAAGGCGCGCATGAGTTCGACAATCTTGGCTGACGGTCCCACTACGAAGTAAGCACCAGAGTACCTTCCTATACAACAAGTCGAATGTAGCTTTCAGGTCCACATAAGCGATCCAAAGTGGTTTTTGGTACTCGTCCGGGACTAAATGAGTGATTAATTTGAAAATCATATATGTTGTTTATCTGCCTGGAGTAAATCCACTTCGTGCTCCTTTTTCGGTCAGGATTAGGTCCTTCACAGGCCCTAAAACAATACACACGAAGACCTTCCTTGTGACAAAGAGAAGGGTGATTTCACGATGTTTTTTACATTTACTTCTGCTGCCCCGACCTTTGTAGCACTGAAGAATAATCCCTCTTCTCCAGTTCTCTCGGTTTAATTATGTCTGCCAAGCCTTCTGTGTCGCCTATGTGAAACATCTAGGCTCATACTCCACTTCTTCTAAAGCCCCTGTAGCGAGATTCAACAAACGTCCGTAGCCTTTTCATTCTTCGAAGCATTGACAACATTAGTAACCTGAGGCTTCGAAGGCATATCCAGGTTAAACTCTGGGTCCTCAATCTCGACCCTTGATTTATATTGGTGCTCGTGATCGTGGGTGGTTAGTCGGCGCTTAATTAAGCAATGACTTATAATGTACACGCCATCTCGCTTCCTTGGGGCATAGGCATGTCCCCATTCATAACAGCGTTCGGGTTGTTTAGTTTTTGGCAGACCCCACGGATCCGTTTGTCGTTGTCAGAAGTATCCGTTGGTCATCAAAGGGCCAAACTGTCTTCAATCACTTCTTCTCGACCTGCTGTGGCTTGTCTGCCCTAACAGACTTCTTGCACTCATTATTTATTGAGTGTAGCGTAATCTGCTAGCTAATATTCTCCTATGTATTTAGACACTTAGTAGGCTATTGTACCTTTAAAATAGGGGGCCTACTTTCCCAAAAACTGCATGCGTGCGTCAAAATAAATGAAGTTAACGTCGTTTCGAAAAGAAACCTAAATCAGTAATTATAAGTGAACAGTGCTCAGCTAACTACAAGAGTTACCACACGAGAGTTCACACAGTCACGCACTGTCAAATCCATGGACTCACACTCATAGCTGATGTCCGTGTTCGAAGTTTCTGGACTACGTAACGTCAAAGAAGAGGAGTGACGTCAGGCGACTTGGCTTGCAACACACGAACCTCACCACCAAGCAGTTCCTTGCAGATGGCAGAAGAATGTTCCTCTGGTCATCCCTCTGCCGCCGGATCTGTGCAGGATGACATTCTTTGCAATAGTTTATGGGGATCCAGCCGGTTTGCCCTTCTTTTCCTTTACAACAGATTCCGTGTTTCGTCATCAATCCAATCTTACTCCGGTAGGCTTCGATAACCTAGGATTGCACCAGCTGCTTCTAGCATGAAATCCTTCATGTCATATCCCAGTAAGCGCGATTAAAGTGCTCCCTTGAGTGTACCTCATGCGCTCTCTTAACAACGGGATTTCATAGGAACCTGATTTCGTGTCTCTTTGCACGAATCGTGCTAGCCTTCAGCATGGTGGAAATAACAACAACCACTGGTACGCACTGTAGTCTGCGCGATACTCTAAGGTTAGTAACTGCCGCCCATCTGGTGTTTACTAGGCTGTGATTTTTCTTCTTCGTTCTACTATCGTTTGAAAACCACTTATACTGATGGATATCTCGTTTTGAGGGGCTACACTAATGCGGCTGAAAGAGAAAGAATGGAACGATTGCTCGCCAGGTTAAAGAGAAGTGGACGCCTACGCAAGGATTCGCCAGATGTAGCCGCGATGGCCGGTCGAGCTGATGATTGTTTATTTGCTGCTGTTCAAATAAACAATAGGCAGTTACTTCATGGATTGTTTCCCCAAAGGCGCCTACCCACAGAATATGAGCTTCGACCGAGAACCCACCAATTCGAACTTCCTGAGAAGGATGATCGCAATTTTATATCTAGAATTCTATATAAATATATGAACTGTTTACCAATCACAGCATAATTACCCACTAAACTAAAAATTATTATACCGTACTGAAATTTCAAGCTTTTCATATATGCCACATATAGAGATAGTCAAGATATTTCCTCAGACGATAGATACAACCCTTCTGTCATAGCACATTCGTATAATAATTAGTATAATTATAAATCCCGTAGCCGGGCTCATTTTTTATGACATTTTGTTATTGTAACAAGTTGCGAACATGTCAGCTTGCATTGAATAAACGAAATTGATTGATTGATTGATTGATTGAGACCATGAGCCACACATAGGCTGTAGCACATAATAACAGCGGGGTGCGTGATAGTCTAGTAGTTAGCGTGTTTTACTGTCTTTTGCGAGATTCCTGCTTCACCTGCGACCCTACCATCTCATCTATTATTAGTACACTGATCATACATTGTCGGCGAGAAGATCAGACGGCGAGGGAGTGGACGGGACGGTCCATGCGCCCTCATAGCCGAAGCTAAGAAAAGGAAGTCTGTAGCAACTCAAATACTCATGGCTGCCTCTCGGAGTTAGCTTAAAGAGCTTCTTCTTCATCACATGCCTACTCATCGTCATCATTATCATCATCATCTTTTTTCTTCTTCACTGGAAATTCCACTACCATAGAAGGACCGACTGCGTTGCATGGATTACGATTCGTACCAGAGACTGCATTGAATCTTCCAGAGAAACAACAAGGGGATCACTTCTACGAGTGAGGCTCAGTGGATCTTTTAGCGATTGTTGTTGAAGGCTTCTTTTATATCTTCAAAGGCTTCATTGGCCAGTGCATAGACCACTACGCATGCTAGAGAGCAAAAGCGAGGTCGTAAGGGGTCATCCAAAAAGGATGTCCGCAATGAAGGAGAGGGGTCATCCAAATGCAGACAAATGCGGACAATGGGGAGGAGGTTATGACCAATGCGGACGTCCGCATCTAAATTTTAAAATTTGATGGTTTTTTAAACACCGCCTTTTTCAACTTTCCCCGAAAGACGAAAAGGTCAGCGAGGTGATTGCCTAAAATCTCAAGCACGGTATAAACTTTATTGCGACTTTAAACAGGCTTTTATCGTAATCGTAATCGTAATCTCCAAACTTCTAAAGCGCCACTTGAAGGCCAAGCGCAGGGCAGCAGCCTATTCACGAGCGCTACGTCAAATCAGGGGGTTTCCAGGAAGTAGTCCAAAAGGGATCCAAGTCCGGTTTCCAAGAGGCCAAATCAAATAGTCGAAAAGAGGTCCAGGTCCGGTTTCCAGGAGGCCAAATCAAATCAGAGGGATTTTCAGAGAGTGGTCCAAAAGAGATCCAAGTCCGGTTTCCAGGAGGCCAAACCAAATCAAAGGGGTTCCATAGAGTAGTCCAAAAGAGGTACAAGTCCGATTTCCAGGGTACCAGATCAGGCGAGGCAGAGCAGCTGTCAAGGCGGGTGTTGTTTACGGCGAGAATAATTGGAAGGCGTAGGATCAGATGAGTCAGGTTATGAGTACTTGAAAAGGTGAGACTTCAGTTTCAAGTGGAAAGCCCAGGAGGTGATAGATAGAGGAACATGAGAAGGAGGATGAAGGACGGGTTGCAATGATGATGGAGGAACTGAGAAACTGCGAAATTCAGAGGGGAGATCATTCCAGAGGCGTGGTGCTGTGTTGGATATGGCTAGGTTGGAGAACTTGAGATGAGAAGTGACTGGATGTCGAGAAAGACTGAGAATTGAGGATGATCGGGTGGAGCGGGTTGTCTGAATGGTGAAGAGATCACGAAGGTACTTGGGCTGCGAATATTGTAGGGAGCTGTTGGTTAGTGATAGGACTTTGAAGTGGATTCGCTCTGGGATTTTTTTTATTTGAGGATGGGAGTGATATGATGATGTTTGGGTGTTTTAGTGACAGCTCTGGCCAGTGAGTTTTGAATAAGTTGCAGACGCTTGATTTGGGTGGATTCAAGGTTGAGGAAGAGGGAATTGCAATAATCAAGCTTTGAATGAACAATGGAGGTATTAATGGTGGAGGCATACTGTAGGTCGGATGTGTCGGAGGTCACGAATGTGCATGAAGCAGGAGCGCCAGAGGTTGGAGATGTGGTTAGAGAAGGAGAGGTGTTGATCAAAAGTAATACAAATATTGCAGACAGAGGAGTGAGAGGTGAAGGTAAGAGAAGACGAGTCAGTAGATAGGTGCATGGAAGGGTCAGGGATTTTCTTGATTTGGTCAGGAAGGCCTAGGATGATAAATTCAGTTTTGGAAGGGTTAAGGCAGAGGAGATTGGATGACATCCACTGTGAGATCAGATTTATGTCTGCACCAGGGCTGTAGTCGAGGGTATACGCGGGTATGCAGCGTATACTCACCTCTAGAGACCGTATTCTCACCTCACAAAATATTTGTACTCATCTCTAATTCGTTTTGCAAAAATAACCGGTAGCGTATACTCACCTCTTATTTGTTTCGGAAAACTAATCGGTAGCGTGTACTCACCTCTAAATTTACCACTACAGCCCTGATATGAAACCCGAAACTCTCACTTAAGCGTCCACAGGAACAGTGGAATAATTGTAAAAGAATGATGATGACATTACAAATTGGCGTGCGGAGGAGGGGGTAAGGACCGTAAGGTCAGATGCGGACAAATACGGACAAGGGGAGGGAGGGGTCCAAAGTAGGTTATATTTTGCGGACGTCCTTTATGGATGACCCTAAGACCTCGTACACTAACCTATCATAAATGGATGCCAGGTAGTCAGCGTAGGAGTCATCCGCGTTTGCCGGATGTTACCGTCTGTTGGCCTGCCCAAAGTACAATGTATAACCGGATGGAAGTTTCTTCGACGTCTGACCATCTCATTTCGTAGGCCTATGATAGCAACCTTCATATCTCAAACTTTTCCATTAATAGTCTTGCCTTACCTAGTTCTAGGAGAGTGCTACATCAAGTTTCCCTCTGATCACAAGTATTCTTCACCTTTTATCGCTCGTTCTGAGGTTAGCAGGAATTTCGCTGGATGGTCTCCTGAGGGCCTTGTCATACCCCTTTTCGGGTGCGGCTGCCCGCTTGGCGAGTAGATATTTTGACGATCTTATCTACAATCTCTATGAGCCACGACATCATTAACAATGCAATGGCAAAACTAAAAATCCACACAGCCACTAACCCTTGTCAAGCAGGCATTGAGAAGACAGCTGGCCGATTAAATTACAGAAGGCAGAACGCCCTTACCTGTGACCGTCTTCCCAGATCTTACCTCCTATAGCTCGAATCTTCTCCTGGAGTCGTCCACTATAGGAAGCGTGGACCAGCTCTCATCTTCGGATGTCTGCGATATATTTCACCATCGCCCTCCGCATACTGTTGAGAGCTCTAGTCTAGGCCTACTATTGGTCGGCGACTGTTTATTCTCCAGGGAATCCCTGCCTGTTTCACAGCTAACCTCACTGAGTCCACCTGTCGACGCTTTGGGTTACCGTACAGCGCTACAACCTATCCAGAAGGTGGCACATCTGTACTTGATACTAAGAAGTACTAGGCCCACTGTTTTTATGCCTAGTATAATGTTTTCCACTTGTCGTTATTCTTGCAGTGAATTATGAAATACGTCTGGTTAAAGACTTAAGCGATCAAGTGAAATCTTTGCGGAAAACGCTCAACGTAAATCCTGGAAAGAAGGATACAAGCGTAGATGTTATCTCTGCCTCAGGCAATAAACTGGAGTATAATAAGAGCCATGGGTTTCAGTCACCAGGTGCAGCTACTACCAGAAGTTATCCACTACAGCAAACAACAAAACAAAAGAAGTTATTGTACAATAAAATAGACAGAGATCTATTTGATTATCTCACCATGAATTGTCATGGGGAACTACAAGAGCTGTGTACTTCAATAACGGACTGTGAAACTGAGAGGGGTTTTGCAATTGAAATTGAGTTGAATGCAGAAGACGATGTGGAAAAACTTAAGAATGATATTTCTGCTCTACAAAACCGCTTTGTAATGAGAGAAAAAAAAGTATCAGAAGACATCACTTTCAGCACAATAAAAGCTGCTTTACAGGATATACAAAAAGAGAATGTTGTGACTTTTCTTGACAGAGAGCAGAAGACAATCAAGGTTATTGGACCACCCAAGGAAGCAGAAGAAACAATACAGTGGATTTTGACAATGTCTGCAAGTCAACATTTTGATGTCACAGATGAGATCGTAAATAAATCAGAGTATGATAATGGGAACCAAGGGATTCAGTCACCAGGTGCAGCTACTACCGGTAGTTATCCAGTGCAGCAACCGACAAAGCAAAGGATGTTACTGCACCATATTTCAATGGATGAAGATGCATATAAGTACATCCAGAGATTCTTAAATGAGGAATTTGAAGATCTAAAAGCACTTTGTGGCTCTGTAGAAGAATTAAGAGATGAGGCCTCAAAATTTAGTCTGGGCTATACGGTGAAATATGAAGTCGAATATGAAAGAGTCAAGAGAAGATTTCAACAGCTCAAAGATCAAGTAAAGGTAGAAGAATATAAGGCACTCGACATGATCAGTGCAAGTGTTTTGGAAAGTCTTGTACACGCTTCAGCTAAATCAGAAAGAACGATGACATTTGTTCAGAGTGAGAAGAATACTCTGAAAATTGTTGGTCGGCCAGATAAGGTAGATAAACTGAAAAAATGCATTGAAGAAACAGTTTCAGAACAGCTACTGTCGCTTGAACAGTTGTCAGAAGAAAACATGCACACTTATTATTCTGAACAGCCATGTAAACAACAGTCTAATGCAAAATGTTACCACCACATAGCAATTGATAAAGATCTGTACACATACATTTCAGCACACTGTCAAGAAGAAATAGAAAGAGCATCAAAACACTGCACTTCAATGAGAGCAAGTCAAAAAGAATCAACATTCTCCATTGACTTTCAAATGCAGGACATGAGAGATGAAGGGTTTGTTAAACGCATATTTGAAAAACTTACCAGTCAATTCAAAGTTGAAGAATATATGGTACCGAAGGGAATTGACTTTGGCGGTTTAGATTTTGTTATACACGATATGAATCCTTTAAAAGAGGTAATGATATTTTCTCACAAGGAAAAACATTTGCTGAAACTGATTGGACCAAATACTCAAGTTTCGAAGACAAAGAAGTGGATTGAAAATCTGATTTCCGACAGCATACAGTCTGAACAGCCATCCAAACAAAAACCCAATGTAACAAATCCAAATGTTCAAGGCTTACCCATAAAAGACCAATCACAGAGCAGTGGACAAAGAGTGCTATTTGCCTCTACCTCACTTCAAAAAGGCAGTCCAGTGGATCCTCCAAGAAAACCAAGTGAACGTTTTAAAATTACTTCAACTACTTCTGACTCATTAGTGTATGAAAGCAAAAGAAGGAAGAACCAACTGACAGTCCGAGTCCACCATACTGACATAATAAAACAGAACACGGATGTCCTCGTAAGTAATAAAGACGAATGGTTGCAGAGCTGCACACTCCTAGCAATGGCTGTGAAACATGCAGCTGGACCAGATGTAAAACAAGAACTGGCCAACATAAGTAAAAGTCATGAACCTCTGGATGTGGGTCAGGTTGTTCGCACATCCGCTGGAAAACTGGGGCCTTCTGTGAGATATCTGGTTCATGCAGTTAGACCTCAACACAGCCAGTATCATCCAGATGATCCAAAAACTTTTGAAATCCTTTACAAGACTTTTCTCAACTGCTTTGAATACACAAACGACAAACTATGCCAGAAATCCATCAGTATTTCTCCGATTGGCTCACGTAAGCTTCACATATTTCGATTCTAAGTTATGCCGTTGTACTAATTTCTCCTGCAAAGCAAAAAGCAATTGGCACGAGAATTTACCACTAGAACAGTAACCGCAACCATGAAAAGACCAATTACAGGAACAATGACAGACTCCAACGATGGCAACAGCACCCACAACAGTAGCAGTAACTAATAATGACAGCATTAAACTAA
Source organism: Allolobophora icterica (assembly GCA_963556255.1). Lineage (NCBI taxonomy): Eukaryota > Metazoa > Annelida > Clitellata > Crassiclitellata > Lumbricidae > Allolobophora > Allolobophora icterica. The sequence continues at coordinate 26,450,694 of OY744609.1, read as the reverse complement.
TGATAGTAGCAATGACAGTAACAATCACAATGAGATACTAAATTCATCGTCATTAACAGTAATTCCAATTTCTATTAATTAATTACATCCATAGCGCCGATGCTAAAGCACAAGTATCAACCGATAGAGCACCAAAACCAATCCGTAATCAGGCCAGTTCCCAGAAGATCAGTCAGCTAAGACAGAAAGGCAGTTTTTCATGCCTATGCAGAAAAGCACTTTGAAGTAGTTAAGTCTTAAGTTTAGAACGAAATGATGTAAGCGTTTGAGCTGAACTAACAGGTGCTAGAACAGACCTTAAAAATCTAGGTCAGGTACACGAAGAGGTAGTTCACCAAGAACAGTTCTAATGTCAGCTATGACCAGAGAATGACAATCATACTGAACAACGATAGGTCTGTAGAATAAGGACTGATTTTAGTAGGTAGTTATATTTGGCCAAAGTTCAATGTTTTATGAAGTATGAGTCCAAATTTGAAGCAAATCAGTAGTAGTAAATTGGATACTCTGGAACAACCACGCAATAACCACATGACGTCACGACCATCGTATGAGTCATCGAAACTATTGGAAATCCCCGCGGTATCGATCAGATTGTGCGCTCTGATGAGTCGTGGGATGATTACGCGGGCTGGGAATAATTTCTTGCAGTTTCTGATTATAGATTAATCAAGTTATCGTTATCGACCCAAGAATTGAACGAGTCTGGGTATCCTAACCATTTAACGAATGATTTCTTCCCGCGTTTTCTAATCACTTTTTCGATCCTATATATTTCTTGAGTCGTCTTCTGTAGCTCCTGTTCATAGAATGAGCCTGGTATCTCCTCACCATTAGAATCATTAATCTTATAAGTTGGAGGATCCGTGTATTGAACCTGGGATACTATAAAAACTTCCTCCGTCCATCTGGGTGTATATCCTTTCGAAAAGATATTCTTCTTTTTAGTTATCCTGACTTTATCTCCGATCGAGAATCTAGGCGCAATAGGCTCTGAGACCTGTTCGCTGTATAAATTCATATATACAGTCTTTTCATTCGTTTTCATACTAGCCTTAGCAGGCGTCATTTTAATGGAAGAATGTCTAGTGTTGTTGTAATTACTAACCATTCCGTCTAAAACGTCGATATATCTTCTCGTCGAATTAGCTGTAAAGTACTTAAACATTTTATCTTTCATCGTCCTGTTCCACCTCTCGACAACGCAAGATTTTTCTTCATTCTCAGTAGAATATAACTCAAGCAAATTCTTTACGTCTTTGTTATAAAACTCTTTCCCCTTATCTACCCATAATTTAACAGGCTTTCGTCCACTTTCGAGTATCTTCAAGAAGCCGCTTGCTGTAGATTTCCCACTCTTATCATTCAATGGCACGATCCATCCGTACTTTGAAAACACATCTATAACGGTTAACAGGTATTTCGCACCATCGTTTTCTTTAGCGAAGGCTTGCATATCTACTAAATCAGCCGCCCATATCTCATCTATCCCACTAACGTACACTTTTCTCTTTCTAAAATGCCTTACTACTGGTTTATGCAGTTCTTCCGCTAATTGATCAGTCCATTTCGGATCGGGGCTTTTTTTAAACCTAGCCCGAGACTCGATTTAACAGACAATATAGGTTTAACTACCGCTCTCTCCATACGCTCTCGGATAGTAGGATTAGGAATATTATTCAAATCATTAATCATTGCTCTATCGGCAACATTCCTAGAAGCCGTATCGGGGTGTTGATCGTAAGCCAAATCATGATGGTAAGCTGCATTATCTACTCTGTTGATAGGCTTACTCCAATCTTTAGGAGTTCCAGCAGGATTCAGTCTCAAATCCAACCTAGTCCCAGGTCCTGTAAACGAATGACCTGGAAGATGCATCTCGCCTGGATATTTAGCCCAAGGTAACTTTACGTTTCTAGTAACTGAATTCAACGAACCGACTACATCTCCACCTTTTACAGCGGCTCCTTTTACGAATTGAGTTTTAGTCGTTCCGCATACGACGCATACACCTCGAAGCATGGGTCTATTATTTTTACTGACGGCGTTCTGAAGATCTCTTGTTTCGGTCTTTCCTTTACACTTAACGCAATACATTTCAGTTTTAATATAGAAGTTTTATATATTTAAAATGGAGGTGAAAGACTTAACGTGGAACGATTTATCGTTGAAAAGATTTAATATCAACCTATTACCTAAAAGTATAAGGGGTGTAATAGTAGGAAAATCGGGATGCGGTAAGACGACGTTATTGTTAAACTTACTTTTGAGACCTGGATGGCTCGACTATGACAATTTGCAAGTATTCGGAAAATCTCTATTTCAACCGGAGTACAAAATTCTTAAGAAGGCATTCGAAGAAAAACTACCAAAAGAAACGATCATCGGACTGTTTAACATTCGAGATGAGATAATGAGGTCTAATACTTCTCCAGCGTGCGTTGTAGAAGAGATAGCGAAAGAGTTAAGAGACAAGTCGGATATCGAATGCAGGTTTTACGAATCCGCGAATGATGTACCGGATCCGAGAGAGTTGAGCCGTGAAAAGAAGAACTTGATGATTTTTGACGATTTACAATTAGAAAAGCAGAACAAATGCGAAACGTATTATATTAGGGGTAGACATAGTAACGTCGACTGTTTGTACCTCGCCCAGAATTATTTTAAATTGCCTAGGCAGACTATCAGAGAGAACGCAAACTTTATTTGTTTATTTCCCCAAGACATGAAGAACGTTTCCCATATCTACAACGATCATGTAAGTACGGACATGTCTATAGAGGAATTTAAAAAACTATGCGTGGAGTCGTGGAAACAACCGCATCAATTCGTAGTTATCGACTTAACGAGTGAAAGGAGCAGCGGTAAATACCGTTGTGGATTAGATGAATTTTACATCCCCAATTCTGAATTAAAATAATATAATATACTAGTAAAAATGGAAGAACTCCTCGTGAAGATACAGGTGAACACAGCACAGACTGCGACTAACACGAATCCTAAATCGTCGTTTTACATTTTAGTGGGTAACGAAAAGGACAGAACCGCACGAATAATAACGAGGAACAATCCTGTAATCGAACTAGATAAAACCAAAAAGTATGAAATGGCTCTAGTCGATTTGTATACTTACTACGTGTTTCCTAACATAGACGCGAGCAACAACAACTTCCGATATTCGCCGGATCATGGCGTGACGTGGTTTGACGTAGATATTCCGGAAGGGTCCTATGAGCTCGAGGATATAAACGACTACGTGAAGAAAATCATGAAAGAGAACGGCCATTACGATGCCGGAAACGAAGAATATCGCATTACGTTAGAAGCAAACACCAACACGTTGAAGGCGGTGTTGACTATCGCGCAGAATTATGAGGTCGATTTTAGAACCGCGAACTCGATTAGAACCGTTCTAGGTTTCGAAAGTCGTCTATACATATCCGGGTATAACGAATCGGAGAATATTGTGAACATAATGAATATAGACAGCTTTAGAGTAACTAGCGATATAATCGGGGGTTCGTACTCGAATGGATCGACGACGAACGTGATATATTCGTTTTTCCCTACCGTTGGACCTGGTTATAAGATCATCCAAATCCCAGCTAACTTAATTTATCTCCCCGTTACGATGAATACGATTTCATCGATGGAAACGAGACTTACCGATCAAAATGGAAAACTAATTAACATTAGAGGGGAAGCGATGTCGATCAAGTTTCATATTAGAGAAGTGTGAAGACTTAAAAGTTTATCTTAGTTATATATAAAATGACTCAGTACGCAAAATTCTGTGTTAATATTTCGGAAGGACAAAAAGACAAGATTAAACGAGCGCTCGAAGCGGGAGCCGACGGTGTTAGTATTAGACTATCTCACGATGATATGGATGGAGACCACGTTTTAGCTTTTACGAAAGCGCAAATTAATAAAATGAAGAATGCTTGTCAGAACGGAAAGGGCACGACGATCAAAATGAGTAAAACGCAATTAATATATAACGCTAAAGTCGAAGGCGGTTTTATCGGAGCTATATTACCATTTCTAGCTACTGCCGGAAAATTTCTTCTTACAAGCGTACTACCTAGTTTAGCACAAGGCGCTTTAACGGGTATAGGTTCCGCAGCTGCATCGAAAGTTGTAGATAAAATAAGTGGATCGGGAGTATGTTACGTTAACAGAGATGGTATAGCTTGTAAAGTAAGACAGGAAGGAAATGGGTTGTATCTGTCTCCGTGGCCGAAAGGTGGTTCGATTGGAGCTGGGTTGTATATGAAAACGGGTAGCGGGTTGTATATGAAAACGGGTAGCGGGTTTTTACTAGGTCCTAATTCGCCTTTCCAAAATATTCCGATTCTCGGTATGTTGCTTTAAAATAATCCTCGTATAAATAAAATGTCGGGATTCAACAGGCCTATTCATAAATTTATAACGAGACCCACTCGACGGGTTGAAGTTAGAACCCAACCGAAAGAGGTGCGTTGGACGTTGAAAAAAGTGACGTATACACCCTGCAGACAACTGGGTGGACTAAGATGGGAGATTTTTGCGCAACAACTGATAACGATTCAACCTAGAGAAACAGCTACGGTGGCGTTAGGACTAGGTGTTCGAATGACGAAAGGATCGTGTTTAGTTTCGCTTAGACAGGAAATCGAAGCGAGTCTACGAGATGGAGTCGTTATCGGACAAGTAGAAGACATCAAAATTACTATTCAAAACGACTCCGATTCCGTAGTTAGTATAATCGAAGGCGATTCGTTATGTTTCGTTAATTACCTAAAATAATCGCAGTTTAAAAAATTATATCGCGTTATTATAAAAAGAATGGAGATCCCACTGAAAATCGATGGAAGCGCACACGTTTACCGACTTTCGAAAATCACTGAAATTCAACAAGAGCTCGAGCGGGAACTCAAAAAAAGAGAGACTCTAGGTAAAAAGTATCGTAAAGGCATTAGGATTATCAACTTAGTAGACGGTACATCGACTCTAGTCGCGTTGGGTTCAACTGCTTCAGCGATCACGGTTCTGTCTACGATAGTCGCGGCACCTATCGCGATAGGTCTACAAACACTGGCGGTTGGAGCGGGTGTTTTCAGCGTGATCGGACGTGTGATCAACAGAAAGCTCACACCAAAGGCAGAGAAGCACGAAAATATTAAAACGTTAGCCGAAGCGAGACTCAACGCCATCAGTCACTACATCTCGAAATCTTTGGAAGACGGTAATATTTCGGATGAGGAATACTCGTTAATTCTAAACGAACGCGTTAAATTTAACGAAATGAAAGAAGAAATCAGAAAATCAGAAAATCGAGAAACTATAGCCGAGTCGTTGAAGGATGCGTTTGGGAAATCGATGAAAAACGAAGAACGTAAAACATAGAACGTAAAACATAGAACATAAACGTAAAACATAAAACATAAAACGTAAAAAATCACGTTCATCCCATATCAATGTTTTAACGCGTGTTCCAAAAACGTGTTAAAACATTATACCGCATAGTTAAAATAATGTCGTTCCTAAAGATTAACGATCCAGCCAAAAGAGACTTTATCGTCGAAGAGTTTCTCAAGACGAAGAAAAGAATTCAACGAGATTATTTATCCGAGAAACTAGGCGATATAGGACTGCAGCGAGATTTGGTAAAGTTGTACAAGCCGATCGTGGACTCACAATCGACGATATCGAAAGAACAAAACGCTTTGTTATCTACTATTAAGGAAAATTCAGCAGCCGCTCTAAAAGCGCTTCCCGCGTCGATATCGTCGTCGTTAAAAGCCATACAGCTTCCACAGTATCCCTCGATAGAGGCTTACGAGGATCCTATGGAAGACGTTAGAAGGTTAGAATTAGGGGACCTGGCAACGGAATACCTAAGTCAATACACCTCTAAAGCCAAGTCTACCGATACGACGTTCGGTCTAAATTCTAAAGACGGGAAATTTTATATCGGAGACACACGCGTATCGTTCCAGAACGACGATATAATAGTCGGAGAGAAGACTTACACCGGTACTCCAGGACTTTGGGAGCTAGTGACGAGGGCTAAACCGAACGATTCGATTTACGACGACAACGATATGTCCGATTACGCCGAGATTCTAGACGTGACGAATGCTATGAGGCAACCTAACAATCCGAGTAAACCTAAATCGTCAAGAAGTGAAAAGTACAGAAATATCATTAAACCGATATGGGAAATGAAGACTGGAAAACAGACGCCGAAGACGGGTAGAGGAGTCGTCGTAATTCCGCAAGATCTGAATGCTTTAGTAGAAATGTTGAGTCTGCGTTTCGCTAGCTACGCCGCGGGTAATACAGGAGTAAGAAATGAGATCGTTGGTATATGCGATGAACTATTACGACAAAAAGAGATCGGTAAAGAACAGTATAAAAACTTAATGTTGCGATTATAAAAAAAAAACTTTGAAGAGTTAGGGTCGTGTGATTCTGTAACTCGCCTTAGTTACAGAATATCGTTTACACATATGTCGTTGTCGTAAAGATCTCCATTTCATCATTCATACGGTTATGGAACGCAAGCTTCGCCGTGAGATACCTCTTTTCCAAGCTATTTAGCTTGTTCTTAAGGTCGTGAATGATCGACTCGAATTCATTAGCAACGATCTTTTTAGTAAGCTCATCCGAGCCATAATCCGAGAACAAACTCGTAGTCTCTTCAGTATTATTCTCCACGTTAGAGACTACTTTAATGTAGTGGCAATCGCTACACTCGCTGTCGCTATACTCGCTATCGCTATACTCGCTGTCGCTATACTCGCTGTCGCTACACTCACTACATTCTGAAGCGTCTCCGACTAGGTCGAAAACGTCGGTTACGAATTCACTACAAGCGTCTTTCACTTCGGAAATAAAAAGAGATATAGTCTTTGCGTTACTAGAAGCCAGAGTTAAAAATGAGCCGGCCGATTTTTCAACATGTTCTTCGTAGGAATCCATTTTATATTCTCGTGTTGTTTTTTATATTAACAGGAGAATATAAATAAACATTCGTAATTCTAACATCAAACAATCCAGTTCTGGATATAAAAACTTAATGTTGTGATTATAAAACATGCTCGTCATCGCTAATAGAAGAATTAAGAGAAAACACGTTATAGGAGGAGCGGGAATAATGGATACTATTACAGGAGTTTTCAAGAAGCTCTTTACATCCGGCGTTGCTAACCGAGTCGCATCGTCCGCCCTTAGCGCTGGTAAAGACACCGCGAGAGAGTTGGGTAAAAAGGCGTTAGAAGTTGGAAAGAATACCACCGTAGAGGTTGGTAAGCGATTGATGGATAAAACCGCAGCTAAACTCTTAGCTTCCTTAGCACTATCGCCTCACGTAGTCAAAAACCAAAAGGTCGAAACGATACCAGCGCTTACGCAAGAGAATGCGGCTATCTTAGCACGGCTAATCGATAACGATGTAGGAACTACTGATATTAATAAGATACTAGCCGGTGACGGACTTTCTTCGAATGCCGTGTCCATTCGAGATCTCGTGCGTGGTCTCAACAAAAACGGAGCGGGATTGAAACTCGCGTGAGTTTAAATAAATAATCTTTAGTAATTAAAATGCAATCGAATATTCTAAACATTACAGAACCCACAGAGGTCGACGAAGGAATCGAAAAATACGAATGGCACGAATACGAACCAGCAGCGAGAACGACTTTTAACACACCCGGTGAGATTCGCATAAATATCGAAACTCAAGATCTATTTTGCCATCCCGCCGAATCTTACCTGCTTTTCGAAGGTAGGCTAGTCAAAGCGGATGGAACAGCGTACGCTAATGCTAACGCTGTAGCCCTCGCGAATAATGGACTCTTGCATCTTTTCAGCCAAATCGCGTATTCCCTATCGAATCAAGATATCGAAACGGTATTTCACCCAGGACAAGCAACCACGATGCTGGGTTTGCTTAAATATCCGGACGACTTCGCCAAAGCGCAAGGTCTTAATCAATTATGGTGCAAAGATACTGGGGCAACCGCGGTTATAGCGGATAACGCAGGTTTCGCGACTCGTCAAGGGTATCTTATTCAAAAACCAACGACTAAGGGAACGTTTAGTTTCGTCGTGCCCCTGAAACATATTTTCGGATTCTGCGAGGATTACGATAAAATAGTGTACGGTTTTAAGCACACGCTAACGATGGTTCGCAAATCGGACAACGACGCTATTTTTAGACTCGCTGCCGCGGATGCTGGGAAAGTCGACGTCGAGAAAATCTCGTGGTTTATGCCGCACGTTACTCCGGCGGATATGGAGAAGATACAATTGTACAAAACTATCGAATCGAAAGCATCGGTACCCGTTGCGTATCGAGCTCGTCAATGCGACACTATATCAGTTCCTCAATCGAATACTTTTAGCTGGCGTCTTAGCGTTAAGACGGCTCCTGAAAAACCTAGATGGATAGTCGTTGGATTTCAAACCGCTCGAAGCGACAGCAACCAAGAACATAACCCATCGATTTTCGATCATTGCAACCTCAAAAACATGTACGTGATGATGAATCAAGAGAGATATCCAGCGGTCGACTACGACCTATCGTTTCCCAACCAGAAATTTTCGAGAGCTTATAGAGACGCGGCGTCGTTCAGCGAAAAGTTCTACGGAATGGATCCGTTGATTACGCAAAGCAACATCACTCCCGCCGATTATAAAGATCTATATCCGCTCATAGTTTTCGATGTTAGTAAACAATCGGAAAGACTGAAATCGTCGGTCGTCGATATCCAAATCAAAGCTACTTTTAACGCCGCAGTCCCCGCCGATACGCAAGGTTACGCGGTTATAATTTCGGATAAGTTGCTAAACTTTCAGTCGGATGGACAGAAAATGAGCGTAGTATATAAATCATCTGTATGAAAATAAGTTTCATGTTTAAAGAAAATCTTGTAGTATATAAAATGAAACTGCCAGAATTACACAAGTTAGCGAAAGAGAATAAGATTAAAAGCGCCACTCAACTCAACAAACCGGAATTGGTAGAGCTGCTGATCGAGAAAGGATTGATTCCCGCGGACAACTCCCTGGTAGGTAAACCGAAATTAACGAGAAAAGAATATCTGAAAGAATATTGGAAAGATCGTCGAAAAGAATATAATGACGATGGTAGATACGATAGATTGAATGATATCAGAAACAACCCGAAACGAGTCGTTATTTTTGACTTGGAAACGGGTGAGACCATCGAGTATTCGTCGATTCACAAAGCGGCTAAAGCTCACAGAGAAAACGCTCGACTAATATCGTATTATAACGGAAAAGTATGGAGAAACAGATACGAAATTACGGTGTACGATGGAATCTGCGAGATCGATAAAGAGACTTCGAGAGCATACGATGAAACTATCGATGCAGTTGCACACCCAAGCGAAGAGTCTTCTCAATGATAAGATTTCTACATTTTTAGAAACCTATCGTTTGTATACACGCGATAGGTTTCTACAGTTAAAATTACGGACTTAGTTTAAGGTCGCAAGAATGCCGCTGAAAAGTCTCTAGCTGTTATGTTTGTGGCGATGGACGAATAAACGAATATCTCGAGGTAATCGGTACCGGTTAGAAAAACTATAGTACTTCCAGTTGAATTGTTATGCGCAATTCCCGTACCCCCTCCACCCGCAATTTGCATGTGCGGCACTCCGTTTTTATATAGGAAGACGTTAGCAAAAGCGGTATTACTCGCGCTACAAAATTCTATGTACGTCGTAACGATATAGTATCCGGCTTTACCAGGAGTGAAACGAGTCGGTCCTGTACTGTTATCACTACTATCGGTATTGAATCTTACACTATCGAAAGAAACTATTGTGTGAGTTGCAGCGAGTATGGCTTGGCGAGATGTAGTGTAAACGCTAAACGCGGGTCCGACTGCGGTCGTATCAACATATTTTTTAGTCGCTGCATCGCCATCGCCGCTAGGATCGCGTAGACCCGTAATGTGTGCACCATGCATAAAGATGGGCTTATACACATTTATTTTAGACTGACCCGTCGACTTAACCATCTCTAAGGCGGTTTCATTATTTATTCTAAAACTAAATCCATCCGTTGATTGTAATGTAATCGGCTGGTTTAATCGACCTTCTATTTTATTCGTTGTATTTCCTAAAAATATAATAAAAGCTTTATTTCCACCTAAATCCTTACATCCCATCGCCCGCTTAAGGTCTCTACCGATGCTTAAGAGTAAGTCGCCAGTCATAGTATCACCGGTTTTAGACACTTTTAGATTATCGTTGGACGGTAAATCACCGCGATTCGTTAACAAATCTATGGCTTGCCCTCGACTTAGAGCCTCATCCATTCCTGCTTCTGAAATATTCGTTGTAGGTAAACCTTTTATCGTGTAGCCGCTCATTTTTAGATCTCCAGTCGCCGGGTTTGCTCCATCCATTCGAAGGAAACTAGCATTTACTTGACTAAGAGTAACACCACCGGCAATTATTCTTTGCGTAGATCCTGAATCTGTATGTCCAAATTAATCTACTGGAATTGTTTTTTAATAGACGATATTATTTAATATAATTCGTTTATAACTTCTTGAAATTTACAACCATTGTTGCACGTTTTCTTCAGTACATACAAACACAAATGTCCGCAAAACACTGCGTTATCCGGCTGTATTCGCTCGCTGTTGTAAAACACTGGACCGTGTAAATACTTTACTAATTCCGTAGGAGGAGGTAGTCCATAACTATCGAAATAAAGTTTCTCGTTACCGTTCTTAAAAAAGCTGACCCAGTGTTGTCCTGCTCCATTAGAATCGTCTAAGTTTAATATCCCACACTCATTCCGTCTAGGTTTTTTCGGTAGGGTGTCTCGTAAGAACACGCCTCTAAAATTCTTGATATTCAGCTTCTTCGCGGCATCCAATAATTCAAAATTTGTTAGCGGTTGATTTGGAAGAACTACGCCTTCGACATCGATGTTTTTGACAGTTGTAAAACTCATTTTAATATTCGACTAATACTCTTATTAACGAAGCGCGTAGTGTCCATATGCTAAAGTATGAATACCGTCTTGCTGAATCACTCGTTTGTCGTCGTCAGCTGACAACGCGACTTTATTTACTTCTTCGGTATACATGTCGTGATGATACGAGCGAATAACATTCATTTTTCTTAACTGTTCTCTTTTCGTGAACACACACTCTTTGTAATCTTCGTGAGTTATCGTTTTACTAACCACGTTCTTTTTCACGCCCTTGCATTTCTTATAGTCTTCACCGGACAGCCTGTACGAGTACAACTTCGACCTCAAACCTACGAATTCTTCGATCTGTTTTCCCGCTGCCTCATCTTTAAACATACCAATGACCTTTTTATTGATCCCACTTTCTATACCAGATGGATGATCTTTCGCGTACTCGCTCGTGTCGAACCTGCTTCTAATGTCAGGAGCTATATCGGCGTAAAAATCGTCGGTCTTTATTTCATAAGCTAGAGAATCTGTATCCGTAAAAAGTAACTTTGCTCTATCTCCGTACTTGGTCTTGATGTAATTATAATGGAAATCGTAGATTAAAGTCTTACTCGAGTCTAAAATACACATACCTAGATATATCGGCTTGTTATAGAACAGCTTGGTCTTTTTCATGTGAACGGCGATTAGATTTTCATCGAAAATGGTTCGACCGTCGTAATTAGGTTTCGACGCGAGCTTCGTAGCTTCCTTCTCATCGCACACCAATCGTACGTCAACTCGATTCTCGATGCATTCCATAGTCTTACCGAAGACGCTATTATTCATCAGCTTGAAAAAGTCCTTCTCGAAATCGTTAGTAGCTCTCGTTCTCAATTCCGTATTCAGGTCGATATACTTTTTCAACCAAGCGCTTTCTTTGAATATTATTCCTCGATGTATTTTCGTTATCTTCAAACCGAGACTTTCGTACAACTTTAGATTACCGTAATGAACAACGTACTTCTTTTTATCGTTTAAACTCGGAATTAGTTTCGTTACATCCGATCCTGCGGGTTTTATACTCTCAGGAGCTAGAGGGTAATCGTTATGCTGTTGGTGTAGTTCCTTAGGATACTCAAGATCGACTTCTAACACGCACCCCACCCCATCTCGTTCGGTAATGCTTCTCCAATCGTTCAGCTCGTTATCGCTCATCCATTTAAACCCATGAGTTGGTAGAGCTTTGCTCATCGCCCATCCGTACAAGTTATTCGCGTCTAAGTAAGGAATGAATACCGAAGGCTGGCTGCGATCAAAATCTTCTCCCATGTACTCGTTGTTCGCTTTCGCGTATCGTTTCGAAATCGTGCTGACTCCCCCTCTTATTCCCTGCTTGATCATCAGTAACATATCGTAGTCGCTCAACAATTCCAACTCTACACCAGTCAACTTTAACGCCGCGTCCCAAGCTAGTCCGGGTGAAGTGTAATACCACGCGGGATCGAGCCTATAATGTTGGATGCACACGTCTCTAAAGTTTTCGAATACATCGGCTAATAATAAAACATCCGAAAGATTATACAAGTCGTGATATTCTCTTAACGTTTTACAACGAAATACCTTCCATACATTTTTGGCGTGCTCGTAATCTTCATCGCTGATGTCTGAATCGTTCAGTTTAGAATAAAATTTATGCTTCGGAGGCAATTCGGTCTCGTTTAATCTTTCAATGCCGTCAACGTAATCGTACGCGTAAACACCTTTTCTGAGCAAAAGATCTAACTTCTCGCCTTCAAAGAAATCGCCTAGATTCTTACACTGATCTTTACGAAGGTTCTTCGATAACGCGTCGAGACTCGAAGGCATGAATCTAAAACTATCGATGAAGCGTAATTCGCGCTTGACCGTTATCTCTTTTCCCTCTTTATTTACAAAGTTGCCGACTACGATCTCTCGGCTAAACGAGATATACTTTTCTTCGTTATTAGGAATACAGTTAATTTTCTCACCATTCTCACCTCGCAATTTCTTAACGAATAGATGGCTGTCGTATCCAGATAGATTATGAAACACTACTGGGAAAAACTTGGGGATTTTATAGTTCATATTACAAATATTATGTGCGGCGCCTCTGAATTTACCGCTTAAATGACAGTGATCTCTAACTCGATCTTTACCTAACTCTCCCCCACATATATGACAGTTAGTAGCTTCATCGAAACATTTCTTATCGGTTTTGCTGAATATCATATTCTTAGGGAATTTAAACTGGTTATATATTTCTTTTATATTTTCTACAAGAGAATCTACGAATATCTGAGCGACATCGTCGTCTTCGTTTTCAGCTGTGAACCTCACTGGCTCTTGGGAATAAACGCCGTCGTCGTAGCATTTTATGTGATAACAAAACGAGCTGGGTGTATGCTTCTGATATTTATTGGTGTAAGACGTGTTAGGATCTGGTTGGCACGTATCGATAGGTTTAATAAAAGATTCAAAATCGGCGTAAACTATAAACGGCACTCTCGTCGATTTAAAATAATGTTTAAAACTTAGCATGGTTCCTGGTTCGGGAAGAACTATTCGTTGGGCGTCTTGCCTCGAACAGTACTCGGTATGCTTATTCAACGATTCTATTTCTCTATAACCAAGCAAACATCTTTTACAATAGTGCATCGAATGCTTCGATTTTTCTGTTCGTGCCGCCATCAATCTATTAAAGTTCTTGATCCAACAATAATGCTTCTTTTCTCCGTCGGAAATAAGCAGTAGATCTAAGCAGATATCGCTTTCATGCTTCGATATATATAATGGATATACATCCTTTTCGTAGCCGAATACGTTAACGCTAACGTTATTGCGACGCTCAAACTTATTTATTACGTTAGCATCGGCAGCGACTGGGAATTCAATACCACTCCAATCGAGTTTCTTAGATTGTTCTTTTAGATCTTTTGTGATTCTTTGCGGATTGTCTTCCGTTGGATTCAGCGCTCTAGTAACGCACCACTTGAAACATTCTTCGTCGTCGTTTTTCAGGTTAACAACAGCCTTTTTATTGGTTAAATACTCAGGAAGAGGAATATAAGAACTGCCTTTCAATGGCTTATATACCACCGTATCGATATCCAACTTCATAACGGCTTTAAACCGCCAATTGCTACCTCTCATCTGAAAACTTGCCATGCTCTCCTTAATTTTATCCACTGCGTTGCTATATATTTCACTCACGTCGGTTGCGTCTAAAATGATATCGGTCTTTGATTTAAAATTAGGTTCGGCTTCGACTTCTTCCCCGGTTTTAATATCTACTTTCTTCATTACGCAATTAAGATTGAATTGAACTTTTACCCCACGATTTTTCGCTAACAGACCGACTACTTGGGGCCTTACAGCGTTGAGAAAAGATGTGACATCGATGGAACTGGTGGAATCGATCGTGTATCGCTTAGTAAAACCCTTAATAGCCTTCGCGGTCTCTCGGATTTCGAACTTGTTTTTATTGATTTTACTAAAAATACTCGAAACCTTCGACTTCAACGATTCCAATCGTTCATTCACGGGTTTCTCTACCTTAGGAGGAATGTAACTAACTAACCAATCCGCAAAAGAATTAATACTAGACCTAACCTTATTCTTCACCTCATTCAAAACGGTATTAAAAGAAGATTTCCAAGTATTAGACGGAGGCGTATACTTACCTGGAGTAAGCGTTGGAACCTCAATGTCTGGAACCAGAGCGTCTAGCGGATTGCTCGCCGACCTGGGCGACATTAATGCTATGAGTTCCGCTTTTCGCAGTCTTGAATAACCAACCACACCTCTCTCTCGAGCGATATTTTGTAGTTCTTTGACGGTCTTCGATGAGTAGTCCATTTTATTACAGACATTTATTCCTTTAAGTGATTTCATGAAATCAGATCGTGTATCCATTTTATTATGGACATTCATGCCTTTAAGCCCTTTCATAAAGCTAGATTGATAGAAACTATCGGTTATTCCCAACCAACGTAATCGCCCCATGACTCATAGGCGAGTCATCGAAACTGCGGGAATTTCCAATAGTTTCGATGACTCATACGATGGTCGTGACGTCATGTGGTTATTGCGTGGTTGTTCCAGAGTATCCAATTTACTACTACTCAAATCATTTGCTGAACTGGAAGCCAATTCATAGATTTAGGCATAGGTATTATATATTCCTATTTTGACGAATTAGTTATGGCTCTAGCCAAAGAATTATAATTTGTGCCATCTAACTGCACTTTACTTACTCAATGATAATAATAGCTTGTTTCTCCAGCATTATCTCGACCCAGTTTAACATCAAACAAGCCAAACCCTTATTTGTAAGAAGACCCCATTTGTTCAAGTATGGCTTTCTCAGTAAATTTAATGTACATCCAAGTTTTAGTACCTATTCTTCTAGCGAGTCACTTATGTATATGCCAATTGTTTTGCAGATATTTATGAATTTAATTGGCAGCATAAGAGTAGGCCTATACCAGCATCATAGGACTTAGACTTTTGAATCTTAGGCTTGGAAAAATCTTTACTGTACTTCAGATTTGGTTTGGAAAGTAGGGAACCCGACAGCCAACGAGTGAGGTTAAATAAATAACAATACTCAATCTAGCTTGATTGCTGCTGGTTTAGGTAAGGATTAGTCTATGTGTATATATATTGTAATTGTAGTTCTAATTGTAATCGAGCATTTATATAGCGACACTCGATGTCAGAAGCGTTACTGATCCAAGTCAGTGTCTTCATTGACAAAGAGAAAGATTTTCAGGCTCTTGCGGAACTGGGCACGAATGAGAGTGAGGAGGTCAAGTCTAAGAGTGTGCATATTAACTGTTACTGTGACGTCATATTATTTGTGATTTTTTCATTTATATCTGAAAGAGTTCATTCATTCTACTGATGTTTACAAGACATTCTGTTTCTACGGTCGGTCCAATTAAATGAATTAAAGCGGCGAATCTTGGTTCACTGTAAGCGGGCAAAAACTGAAATTGCCACGCATCAAATATCTACTACTAACAGTAACATTAAAAAAGCAATAACTGTTGTATCTTTTTAGGTGAATATGGCGTGCAGTTGGTTTCAGCAGCCTTCTTTCAAGCAGTTGAAGAGTATGACGCAACTGCAGAAACAACAAGTTCCCTCATTTCTCTGCGCAGCATACACTTCGTCGATAAGGATCCAGAAGTTGTTAAGAAGATGATAGCATCAATAAAATCAATGATAGAATTAGTTAGGTGAGAATATGCTAGAAGCAAATGACATCGTAATTTCTAATATGTAGCTGCTATACAAATGCATTTGTTCTATAGTCACACTTATTATCGATAGCTGCAATGAAAATTTCGATATGAATGAGCCTACTGTACGAACTACGGAGGTCTCTACAGAGAGTTATGCACAAGCTTCCATAGAATGGAATCGTATTTTGACTTCCGGGGATGTATAAATAGGACACATGAGAGGATAACGAGCACACTGACCACACCTGCTGTGATTTTACTATCCATGAATTTACATCTTGTCATGACACGACTGTTCATACTATCACGCAATGAAAAGAACTAACAATTTATGCCCTATCATTTAACTGTTAGAAAGCGCTTGTTCTTGGATATAACCATTTGTTAGGAAGAAAATTCATTTACAGCAAACTTCCGCCTAGAGGTTTTCATTATCGCTGTGACCGAGTCTTCGGTTTTCGCAAATGTCTCCGCCTAAAACGGTATATCTGTCTTTTGTTGGGGCCAAATCAGGCTCGGTTTTCTTATCTGTTCCTTTTACGGAACTGTTCCGAGCTAAAGTTCGTTTGCCGCGTAAAACAGCGTGCGATAATGTACATACAAGAAAGTTCTTGCGGTAGAGCGATAAATTTTTCTTCGCGTTAACCGAACTAACTTTTCCACTGAAACTCAAATGCTTACTCAGTGATTATCGCATTGTGTTATTCCTTGAATGTCGTTATTTCGGACTGTTCGAGTCAGGGTCATTATCCCTCCGCCCTATCCCATGTGCTCCAGAGCCTCTTCCCAGCGACGCGATCGAGCAATTATGATTTCTACCCCGGCTCTCGTGAGTTAGGCTACTCTGCCTGCTAAGGATGAACAAAACTTCATTTCTAGAACTCTAGCGCATTGGATAACATCTGGCGTAGAATGCGAGAGGTACAGAGATCGAGTCCCATAGGCGGACATGCTTTGTAGGCTGCAATTTGCGCCGTGTATTCTGTTAGTAGTTAAAATTTATCGCATAACATGTACTTGTACAGCGCAGTGCGTTTGCAGGCGCTTAATTAAAGAATAAATATTATTATTATTATTATTATTATTATTATTATTATTATTATTATTATTATTATTAATAAATAATAACAATGTAATACTGAATTATCATGAATTTGTAACACACTGACATTTGCTTCATAGATAGGCCTATTTCAATCATTGCTATTGTTATTATTATTATTATTATTATTATTATTATTATTATTATTATTGTTGTTGTTGTTGTTGTTGTTGTTGTTGTTGTTGTTGTTGTTGTTGTTGTTGTTGTTGTTGTTGTTGTTGTTGTTGTTGTTGTTGTTGTTGTTGTTGTTGTTGTTGTTGTTGTTGTTGTTGTTGTTGTTGTTGTTGTTGTTGTTACTTTTATTATTATTATTTATGTTATCTGATAATATGAGTATCTTATCAACCAGAAAAATATCTTTATTGAATATTATATTACCGGTACTGTACATTATATAGTGCTGAAAAGTTAAATTACTAATGAAAACTAGCCTTGGAATTGTTTTATTAAAAACGGTGTATTCTTGTTGACAATGATTGACAAGCTTAGAACAAGAAGCCTTCAGCTTCGGTCAATTCTTTTAGTCACTAGAGCTTAAAACTCCCTGCAACAGCTTTTCGATTCTTTATTTAGATTTCCTTGCGCTGAGCTATCTATTTCACGCATTGTGCTTTGTGGGTTCAAACTTCGAACTTATAACTCAACAAAAATATATTTATGCCGTATCTAAGTCAACAAAAAACAGACACTATAATTGATTAACACGCCTTCCGTTTCCACACTGTGACGTCATTTCTAAGGTCTTTCCTGCAAGTAGTGCTGCCGCTCTCGGATAATTTTGGAATCGAGTAGCCGGTCGCTTAGTTTATGCGATTATCGGGTACTCGAGTTACAGTATGTTAGCTACAAAATGACGCCAGGGTCAGTTATGAAGCTTATTCAATAGTGGCTGACTGACTTAAGTGGACATTATCCATAGACGCGACCTAAGCATCAACTCCCATCTCTGTTGATGATCAGCTCGATGTACTGGAGCGCTTCGTAATTCTTCTGTATGACCGTGCGAGCAGTGAGGAGAAGGTGAATGAGGTACGGAAGCAGCTGTTCTCACAGAAAGGCAGATCAGTGGATGGCCTTCCACCAACTCAAGTTGCACTTGTGGAACACACCAAGAGCGCTGCCAACCAGTCAGGTCGTTTCTGGGCACAGATGTTCCCAGCTGCTCCAAAGCTACCATGTCCTAATGAAAGGGGCGGTGGCTGCAAACGATCGAAGAAGGCTGTGAAGTGAAGTGGACAACACTTGCCAAAGCTTCTCGACAGAACTGCTCTGATGTGGCTGCGAGAAGGGCTGTAGGGCACAGCGCAAATGTGTGATAGCTGCTCAATAGCGTGCTGGTCTCTGTCTGTGTAGACTCTGTAGAGGACTATGTGGCCGTGAATGACGTGAACGATTTTATATAACTCTGTGGGTAGTACTTTGTCTGAACTCTGGGCGCCGAAATGTGGACTATTATGTTCAATGTACATTTACGAGAACATTAGTAACATGCTGAATTGCTGATATACCATAAGTTGTCTATTTCCACATGAACATGAACACATCAACAAGTTTCAGAAATGGTTAGTTCCCTAGCAATCCTTGCCCGAACTAGGCCCACTGTATGCTTAACAACAAAAATTATAATCATTATTTTAAGGTCACCTTAACTTCAAGATGGCTACCACAACTAGTTTTTCACTTGTCGGTAAGTAATTGCAATTAGTTCTATGGGAAACCTTGCCCCTAAATATGTATCTTTAGACATCAAGGTCCCAATTCAAAGTGAACTAGAAGCTGAGATATTTGAAAAATCTTGATTTGTGGTCGGCCATTTTGGAAAATGTCTGCCAGCGAGGCCAGAGGGCAAATCTGCGAAGGCCCTGAATAGCTAAAAATTTTCTTCGTCGTATGTTGCTACCACTTGTCAAATTTCATGCTTCCAACATCAATTGAGCAATTTTTACACCAAACTGACTGACTAATTGACAGTTTTTAAGGTGAGGATATGACGTCATGCTAAAACGTCCGCTAGGGGGCCTAAACCATGACAGAAAAATTGGCAACAACATTTTTCTGCTTCAGAACTAAAATATCATTAATTTAAACATCATTGCCAAGATTCTACCCAAAATTTCTGTTCCCTGACATAAGCCAACGGACTAACAGCATTAAATGATTCCCACCTGGAACGTCTACTGCGCGGGCGTCATAGGTGCTTGAGCGGGCGTGCGACGGTCGTTGCGCGGCGACACACGCGCACAGCTTAGAGGGAACATTGCCCACGTGACAAAACTTGGACCCTGATCTAAATATCACACTGATAGCGAGCTAAATAATATGATTGAAACTAAGTGACTGCCTTAACTGAAACCTTGCACGAATTATAGCCAGACCACGACAGATAGGTTGAGGAGGAGGTTTGGTCCTAATATCTAATGAGATTATGTGAATAGTAGGCCTAATTATGATTTTATTTCGAAGTTAGACTATGCTTCTGTCAAATATTGTTGATTTTAGAAGCACACCTGTTAAAACAGGCAGGTATTACCACAGACGTTCTTTACCGACCCCCAAATGGATCTTCTGATACAGTTATTTACTTTATTTGACGAAATCTTGCTTGAAATTGCCACCTTGAAACCTAATCTGATTTTATGTGGCAATTTTAATTTGTTGACCTTGATAAGGCAGACAATTATCTTCCTGCAGTCAAATATACGATTACATTAATTAGGGCTTACACTACCACTTCTTTCGACCAACGGTTGATATATTTACATGAATTACACAGATTTAAGCAACAGTCATTAGCAACGGTTATAAATCAGAAGTAGACCTATTATACACTGACATTAAGGAACATCTCTCCATTCTTTTAATTTTAAGCAAAGCCAATATGCTAAAAGTCGGATCAAAATAGTCTCCTATCGTATACCGTCTTAGAAGCTGACAAAATTTAATCAACGGTTACAACCAGAAACGTGGACCAATATCATTAGCCAAAACGACCCAGATTCCACTTTTAATGACCTTGCTGACCTTGCCGATGTCTATAAACACCGCATCCCCACTAAAACACATACTCAGGCCTGTAGAGCCAAGAGATTTTAAACCAAGTTACAATCGTGGATAACCTCGGCAATTTAAAATCTGTCCTTTACTTCACAAAACACTGCACTCAAATCGGCCGACCTATCTCCGTTTCCCGCTCACCTCTAATACAAGCAAATTTAAACATTCAATTAACGGTTTGCTTCACAAAACATTGCACACAAACCGGCCGACTTAGGCCTATCTCCGTTCCTCACTCACTTATAATGCAAGCAAGCATCGATATCTTGTGGTGTTTCGCCACAAAGCAGTGTTGGGTTCTCTGGATTTCTCGGCGCATTGGCGTTCTCTCGGTCCGTTGTTTGGAATTCACTGACCAGCAGGGCTGTGGTGGTAAAATTTTAGGTGAGTATACGCTACCGGTGACCAGCGGCGTAAAAAATTTGAAGACCTATTTTTAGGAATTCGTCTAAGAAAAATTTCAGACTTTTCACAAATTCCCTAAAAAATTTCTGACTTTTTACGATTTCGTCTCTGAAAAAGTTGATGACCTTTTTTTAGTCATTCGCCCTAAAAACCTGTCAAAACCTCTCTTTTTCCTCCAAATTTCATTACTCAGGTCTCTACAGAGGTAAGTATACGCTGTTTACCCGCGTATACCCTCGTCTAGAGCGCTGAGTATACGCTCTCAAATTTCGCTAGAGGTAAGTATACGCTGTATACCCGCTTATACCCTCGACTACAGCCCTGCTGACCAGTTTTGTGCGCTCTGCCAGTTCTCCAAAGTAATTCTGAAGGAGAACTGGCATTAACTTGTTTCTAACTTTAATAAAGCCGACATTCTTGCCTTCCAACTGTGGTCATACCCAGCACAGATAGCTACGAGTTTTTTTTGTCCAACTAACTTCAACTTTATCCTGGAGAGCCATTTTCTCACTAAGTCTAAGAAGGTTGCTGCACTCGCTACCTAGCCTTAGGATAACTCTGACATAGCTGCATCTAGGATGTTGCGCGGACGGCGTGAAACTGTGTTGGTGACGCTCCCATTTACCTCAAATTTAAATGTCAGTGTCGTAGTGTCTCAAAAGTTATTCAGAATACACTGTGTCCCAATTGAACCGATATCCTTTTTATTTTGACAATATATCTGTCAATTCTAAAAGTAATTTATTAAAATTTTCTACACTGAGAAAAAACCTCCTAACCATAGACATGTTACACTATAGTATTGCGCTCATTGCACTGGCTGTCCATAGAGCAAAGAATTCAATTAAAAATCTGTCATATACTTCACAAAACATTGCACTCAAACCGGCCGACCTACTATCTCTGTTCCTCGCTCACCTCTAATGCAAGCAAGCATTCGATCAACAGATACGCTGCCTCTTGCTGTGATTTGCCCCAAAGCAATGTTGAGGCTAGGTGTGAAGTGTTAGCGACTTCATTTTCTTGTTCTCCGCATATGAGGACGGATGGCCAGTTCTCTTCCTCGCCGTCTCACATTTCCACCGACCTTTTACGGTCAGTGTGCTCAATATAGTTAGGGGCGCAGTTTGGTCCAGAATTCTCAATACAAATTTTTACCCCGGCGGGAGTTGAACCCCCGACCTCTCGGTTGATAGTCCAGCACGCTAACACCTAGACTATCGTGCACTCCGTCATTCTGTGATTCAAAACTAAACTTAAACTCATGTGTTTCACCTTGCTCCACAACAAGCTTGACTTCTGGTCTACCTGATTAATCGGATTTCGACCTGACCTCTTCAGTGGACATTGACTACAGTTTCAATTGCATCGACGACCATCGATTGATGCCTTGTGCATTATTATAAAGGCGCTATATAAGTAAGTGGTTTTCACACTTTTTGGACAAAAGACCCCTGTTATTTCTAGGCATAGCTCGCGGACCCAAGTATTTAAAAGGTAAAATTTATCACTTAAAATTTAATCAGAATAACACATAGACTATTTCCACAATAGCATTAACAGCGTGTATTATTTATTCATACACTATTAGTGTATGAATTTGAATCCTTCGCGGACCCCTATTGATCCGCGGACCACAGTTTTAAAAAGCTGATAAAAGTCATTAGATTGGTTTAGATTAGATAGACAGGAAGGGAAGAGAGGAGACTGCTTATTATTATTATTATTATTATTATTATTATTATTATTATTATTATTATTATTATTATTATTATTATTATTATTATTATTATTATTATTATTATTATTATTATTATTATTATTATTATTATTATTATTATTATTAATGAGCTTTTATATAGCGCCCCTTCAAGGTTATCTACTCAGGAGCGCTCCTAGTCCAACCACGGCTAAAGAGAGTAGTTTTTAAGTTTGCAAGAAACAAGGTAGAGTGAGTCATAGGGACCAGGCGAAGTGCAACAGGAAGGCCATTCCAGGTTGCAGGTCCAGCGACCGAAAAAGAACGTCGCTGCATAATGGCTGTCCGCGTGCGGGGGACCAATAGCTCGGCCTGGTCAGCAGGGGATTTTTTAAGAAATTTTCACTGGTGGGTAATTTTGAAAAAGGGCGTGTTTCGCGCGTAATTTTAAGTCAAAAAGCACTGAATCAGAGAAACCTTTCTGAGCTGTGGGCCACAGGAATAATTACTAATAATTTATTTATTTATTATAATATTTTATATCATTTAATTTATTATTTAATGTCATAATTTAATTTAATATTAATTTAATATTTATTATTATTATATAATTGTCTAATAAACAAGAAACATTTAGTACAGCCATTTTCTGTTTTAACAAGTACCTTTACCTGGATACGATCCATTCTTCATCAGGCTCAGCTGAAGGTTCCTAAGAGCGCCATCTGTGCATGTCAGTGTGCAGTGGCGGCGATCTTGTTTGACAGGTGGGGGGACATTTTGGAACTGATCTGGTGAAAAAAGAGTTTTGAACCGATCTGGTGAAAAAGAGGTCTAAACAATTTTTCGCGCGAAAAAATTTGATGACCTTTTTTGGGATTTCCTCAAAATTTGGGGGTCCGATGTATGGCGTGTCCCCCCCACTCTTAAAGGTGGGGGTCTTGTCCCCCTCGACCCCCGGGATCGCCGCCCATGTCAGTGTGTCACAAAGGACAAGATCATCTCACTGAAATTGTTTCTGTTCAGTTTGGTATACATCCAAGATATCGTCCATGTATTAATGTTGATATCCAAATTTGCCTGTCTTTGTGAAACCTCGAGCTTCAGCCTTCTCTTTACGGTCTCCATTTTACTCTAGTTTATTCCACACAGCCTTGCAGCCATGAATGTTACTCAATAGGCTATCCGCTATCGCATCAATTGTACCTGATGCTGTGCGAAACGTACTTCATGATGTTCAGGAAACTGTTTGGCATCTTTGAGCTCAGAATGCAGCAAATTCGTCTAATTCTTCGATGTATGAAAATATGTTGCTTTACGAGTTTTCAAGATTTTAAGCCTAGGATGCTTATCGTTTCCCTTCTCCCATTCCTTATGCAGTTTATCTCGATCTTTAACGGCATTGTGTGCTTCAGATTGCAAATGATGTACTATTAACTTTAGACGATCTTCACCATTAGCTCTGACACCTATTGTGATGGGCACAGTGCCGTTTCTCAAATACTTTTTGGCCTCATCTATGTACTGAAGACACAATTTACAAGATACATGCACACACTTCTTTGGATCTTTGGGGGTTGCGTTAAATATCTCTAGTTCGTTGTTGTTCTTTAATAAACTATTCAAATCTAGTTTTATTCCGTTGAAAAAGAAACAGTGTTTCTTTTGTTCTGAACTTCACATCGCTTAACCGATGTCAAACTTGTCGGTTGACTAGGCCTAGTTGACAAACCTGCTTCGGTAAGTTGAATAAGTAACTGTTCGTTGACACGTGTTGAAGGCTTAGGCCTACTTGACGACGGAATAGCATCCAGACTCACAAAAATCATTGACGATTGACTTGCTGCATTTGTAACATCATTTGCTACAATTGACGATTCGCATTCGCTTGCTGCCTGACTCGCATCAGTTAACGATTTACTTGGTTCTTTACTCGCAGAGGTCAAGGAGTGACTAACTGTTGCTGCCTGATTGGTTGTTGGCTGACTGGTTGTAATTGTTTGCTGTCGAGTTTGGCCAAATAAATCTGAAAGCTTTTGACATTTCTTAGCGCTATCCAAAAGCAAATCTGCTTTGTGTTTCTTGGTTCTTTCTGTACTCGGCATGCCGAGCGAAGAGCAGATCTCCGCAAGACCCCCGAGGTAGAGCGACACAACTCCCGCAGGTATGGGGGAGCAAGTCCCTCTAGACAACGCCTAACCAGTGCAGAGACCCTATAGGCGATCCGCAGCGGGAAAGGGAGCCAGTGCAGAACATCCCGCATATAAAGAGAAACCTGGCCAAATCTGGGGATGCGACCAATAAGACGTGCGGCTGCAAGCAAAACCCGGTCCAAACACCCAAGGCGGGCAGCTGGGAGGCCAGCGTAAAGGGCGCTACAGTAGTCCAGACGGGAAACCACAAACGCATGGACAAGGGTAGAAACAGCTGCCTGCGTCAGAGTGCGGGAGACTACCCTTAACTGACGAAGTTGATAATAAGAGTCCCGACAAAGCAAATTAATATGTCGCATGAATGTGAGCTCTTGATCCAGAATTACACCAAGATCCCGTACTGAGGAGGCAAATGAAACCCAGGGAAATTCAAGTGCCAGACCCTCAAGGTTAATTTTTGCAAGCTGTTGGCGCGTACCAAACCAGATATATTGGGTCTTTGCCGGGTTTAACCGTAGACGGTTTGAGGACATCCAGGCCTCCAAATTCCCCACGACTCGGGCGATCTCTCGAACTGCAGCAGCAGCAGCCAATGGTGAGCAGTGGACATACGCTTGGAGGTCATCCGCGTAGGACTGACTTAAGACTGCACTGGCCGCCAAGAGGGGACCAAGGTCAGCAGTATAGAGTATGTACAATAGGGGACCCAAAACAGAGCCCTGGGGCAGGCCAAATGGAGCAGGAACCCAGGGTGACCTAGCAGACCCACAAGCCACAATGCAAGAGCGGTCCTGAAGGTATGAGGTAAGCCAGTCAAGAAAATTTCCAGAGAGACGAGAGGCGTGTCAAAAGAATAGTATGATCAACTGTATCGAATGCAGCGCTTACATCGAACAGTGCCAATAGAGTAACCTGTGACTTATCAATGGCCCCATAAATGTCCGAGAGGAGGCGTACCAACAAGGTCTCAGTAGAGTGACCTTTTCGAAAGCCCGACTGGTAAGTTGGTAAAAGGTCATTCTTATCAAGGTGGACAGTAAGCTGAGTAGCTACTACCTTTTCAATAATTTTAGAGATAAAAGACACATTAGCTATAGGCCTAAAGTTATTAGGGTCAGCCAAATCCAATCCCTCGCGTTTAGGCACCGGGATGAGGATGGATCTTTTCTGTGAGACAGGCAGGATGCCCTGACGAAGGGAGCTGTTGCAGAGGACCGTCAGGAAAGGGAGTAAAATATCCACGAATTCTTGAAGAAGAGATGTAGGAAGCGGGTCCAAATCGCATGTTTTAGGCGCAGAAGCTAAGATGACTCGTCGTAAATCCTGGCTTGAGATTGGATCCAGGGCGGAAAGTTCACAGTTAGTCGGTGTATAGACCGGCAGAGGAGAACCGGCAGTGGTCTCTCGGACAGAATTTACTTTCGCAGTAAATGCCTCGAGAAAGGTATCTGTTATATTCTTTAAAGAATGGAATGTTGGCATGATGTAGTACTGTAGAAAGCTAAAGACCGCTCAGCCGATTCTGTATTTCTACCCTGCACAAGTGCTTCACGCATACTTTTCCCACGCCTGAAATTCAGATTTGGCGAGTCTGACCTTGTGCATGGAATGAGCATAATAAAAATTTAATGAGTATTGATGCAATATTTTATGTAACTACTAAGGCTTAACAGATCTCACCGAAGCTGCTATGTGTAAGAAATGGAGATTGGTGGAAATTGGGTTCCTTGCCAGCGGAGAAATTCTTTGCTCCTTTAGGGATAACCCTATGATACTGGGGAGGGGGCATTTATTGGCTAAAAGTTATTGCTAATGTATACAGTGAAGTACTGAAATGTATTGAATTAATTCAGTTGTACTTGAACTTGGTGCTAGGTGTCAATAAACGTTTTGTCTTGTCTAATAAATAAATAAATAAATAAATTACCGAATAAATAAATTAGTTAACTAATTAATAAGCATAAATTGGACCTCAGCCAACAAGACGATATCGTGTTGCGATTATCAAACGGTGTCAATGAGTCTGTGCTAACAAAATTCTAGCAAAACTCTTGAACTTTGTCGTTCACGAGATATCGCAAAATCACTTGATAGGAGGTTTAGCGTGCAGCAGATAGGAAAGAAGGCTGATGATTGCGATGGCTCGCGAGGAATGAATCAACAGTTATTGCTCTAGTACGATAGACGACAAAGTCACCAATTGTTTAGACCGAAAACCTGTCTCATTGTATTACACCGACATCCACAGTTTATTACTGTCCAAGTTTATTCGAATGCAGGTAACATTCTTCCTGTTACTATATCTTCTGGTAAAGGTGTTTATAGTGTTTGTGAACCGCACTTTGTGGTATTGTCTGCTAGCAATACCATTTAGGGGTGATGACCGACCAACTGGAGTTTGAACCTATTGCACCAAATAAACTTATAAGACGCTGTATACAGTAAATCTTCTATTGTTTACCTACACATAGACATTATGTACTTCTGATCGCGTTCAGTGAGCTTGTTGCTTTCGCCATAACGGTAATTCTAGTTTAGCCTACTCTAGTGACTTATATAGCGCCTTTATGATATTCCGAAAGCCATCAAGCGTTAATCGCTTCAAGTGAATACGTAATGAAAAGCTCGGATTTACTTTGAAGAACCACGGTCGAATTCCAATGGGTCAGTGGACCAAAAGCAAGGTTACGTTGAATATAAGCACGGTCTATTTCTAATAAGCTAAATCAGAAAGAACGAAGTGAGTGGAGTAAAAGTGAGGTCATGTTGGATAAGCAGCTGAAAATGACGACCAAGTTTAGACCTGAATGAAAATAGAACAACTGCGCTGAGCCCAGTCTTACTATTATGATACGAATATAATTTATCTAAGGCACATACAAATGTAAAAATAGATTATTTCGGCTATACATGATTAAGGTAGGGGCCAAAGTATCTTTAGACCGAGTCTGTAGGCTATCAGTGACGAAATTTCACGTTTCGGTGTACACACAGCATTACTCAAACTCGTATCTAGGTCATAACATAATTATGATACTGAATCAGGCTGTAAACGGTGCCCTCACTTAGTGTCATCTCTTCCCAGAAGTGAAAATTGCAATCGCAGTGGTAAACTCCAAATTTCTAAAGCGCTACTCTAAAGCTAAACGCAACGCACCAGATGGGTTACACAGAGATCGATGTCCAGTGGAGGTCCAACTCCGGTTGCCACAGAGAGGCAAAGCAGCTGTTACGGCGGATTTCGTTGAGGACGAGAAAGTTTGGAAGGCAGAGGATCGGATGGATTAGGGTAAGAATTCTTGAAGAGGTGAGACTTCAATTTAAGGTGGAAAGCCTGTGGGGTGACGAGTATAGAGGAGCCTTAGGCAGATGACGGTTAGTGAATGACGGTATTGGTGGAGGAACTGAGAATTCAGATGGAAGTTCGTTCCATAGTTGAGGTGCAGTGTGGGACATGGATCAGATGGAGAAACTGAGGGCAGTAGTGACTGGGGGTCGGGACAGAGTGAGATTTGATGATGATTAGGTGGACCAGGATGGCTGGATGGTGAAGAGTTCGCGAAGGTACTTTGGCTGGGAGTATTGTAGTGAGTTTTAGGTTAGCGATAGGACTTTGAGGTGGATGCGCTCAGGTATTTTCACCAAGTGGAGCTATTTTAGAACGAGAGAGATATAACGATGCTTCCGTGTCCCGGTGACAGCTCGGGCGAGAGAATTTTGGATGAGTTGTAGAAACTGAATTTGGGTGGATTACAGGTTGAAAACATTGAATTACAGAACTCAAGGTTGGAGTGAACAATAGAGGGAGCAATAGTAGAAGCAGTTTCAAAGTCAAGCATGGATCGAATGTGGCGGAAGTCACGAATACGAATGAAACAGGTGCGCGAGAGGTTGGAGGTGTGATTAGCAAAGGATAGATGTGGTCAAAGATAACGCCAAGATTGCACACAGGTCAGTCTGAGGGGTGAGTAGGTGTATGGAAGGGTCGGGGATTTGCTTAATCTGATCTGAGAGGTCAGGGATAATAGCCAAAGGAGAAGTAGGTCGTGATCTGTAGGTATCGAAAGTGGCAGAGATGTCGAAGAGACAGACACAGGAGACTTGTTGATGACTTACAGCAGAGACCTGTTTATTCTACAGAGAGACAATCAGAGTTTCTGTGGAGTGATGTTTAGTAAAACCAGACTGGTGGGGTTGAGAAGTGAGTTCCAAGAGAAGTAGTCATTCACCCGGGCAAGTTCGGCTAGTTTAGGTAAAAAGGAAAGACTGGAAATGGGACGATAGTTTAAGAGATTTTCCTTGTCGAGATTAGCTTTTTTGAGGAGAGGAGTGACAAGACAGTTCTTAAAGGCTGTGGGGTAGCGAGATAGATAGATAGATAGATAGATAGATAGATAGATAGATAGATAGATAGATAGATAGATAGATAGATAGATAGATAGATAGATAGATAGATAGATAGATAGATAGATAGATAGATAGATAGATAGATAGATAGATAGATAGATACATAGATAGATAGATAGATAGATAGATAGATAGATAGATAGATAGATAGATAGATAGATAGATAGATAGATAGATAGATAGATAGATAGATAGATAGATAGATAGATAGATAGATAGATAGATAGATAGATATATAGATAGATAGATAGATAGATAGATAGATAGATAGATAGATAGATAGATAGATAGATAGATAGATAGATAGATAGATAGATAGATAGATAGATAGATAGATAGATAGATAGATAGATAGATAGATAGATAGATAGATAGATAGATAGATAGATACATAGATACATAGATAGATAGATAGATAGATAGATAGATAGATAGATAGATAGATAGATAGATAGATAGATAGATAGATAGATAGATAGATAGATAGATAGATAGATAGATAGATAGATAGATAGATAGATAGATAGATAGATAGATAGATAGATAGATAGATAGATAGATTGATAGATAGATAGATAGATAGATAGATAGATAGATAGATAGATAGATAGATAGATAGATAGATAGATAGATAGATAGATAGATAGATAGATAGATAGATAGATAGATAGATAGATAGATAGATAGATAGATAGATAGATAGATGGATAGATAGATAGATAGATAGACAGAGAGAGACAGACAGACAGAGACAGACAGACAGACAGATAGAGACAAACAGAGTGAGATACACACAAAGAGAGACAGAAAGAGAGAGACACAGAGAGATACACAGCGAGAGACATAGAGAGACAGAGTAAGATAGACAGAGACAGAGAGAGACACAAAGACAGAAAGAGAGAGAGAGGCTGATTACTTTGGTGATGACAGGAACGAGGACAGAGGCACAATTTCAGAGAAGAGAGGTGGGAATAGGATCGAGTTCACGCTGTTTGTTTGGGAGAGAATTTAGGAGGCGTGCACTTCTGATTCAGAGGTTGGAAGAAGTTAGGAGAGACGACTGAGAGACATGCAGGAGGAATGGCAGTCATAAGAGGACTGGTTCGGTGCTAGAGAAAGACGCAGAGGTGATTGTGAATTAAGTAGGGACTGCAAGGACACGCGAAGGTATACGAGAGTTTATCAGAGAAAAATGAGTAAACGGTATCGGCGATAGAATTAGAGACTAGAGAGCCTCGTATTGGGGAGGGAGACTTACGATGGAGCAGAGAGTTAACGGCTATCCGGAGACGTCCTGGATTGGAAGAGCTGGAATGGATAAGTGACGAGTAATACTTTATCTTAGCGGCAGCAATAAGTTGGTGGTGTTTGTTGGTGACAGATCTGAGAATGGTAAGGGCTTTTGCCTTGGCTTTGGGTCAATGGTGCTTTTGTAGGTATGTTAGGTACGCCCTTATTTAAGTAACAGCTCTTTCCATAAGGGAAAATTGTTATAGTATTAAGACCCAGAAGTGTATAGAGATGCGCAGTTGGCGAAGGGGTTCATGAAGAGTAGAGCTACAATTGGGTTTGGCGTTAAACCAAAGTTATATCTCAGATGCGCTCATGGCCTGACTGCTCTCTCTGACATTTCTTTTGCGAACCCAGTCTTTGCCACTGGACTAAACTTCCTATAAAATACCATGTCAACTGAGAGGAGGAGGTTTCAAATCCCCGCCAGGGCAGAAATTTCTTTCGAGGTTGCTGCCCCACTTTGTGTCCCTTAGGCAACTCAGCTATAGGGAGTAAACCGTCAGTACACTGTCGGTGGGAAGATCCGACGGCGAGGGAGAGGACTGGCCACCCGCCCTCATATGCAGAAGATAAGAACAGAAGCTACTAACACTTCATACCCATGGCTGCCTCTCAAGCTAGATTAAGGGTCCTGTCTTTTTCTTCTTAATCTTGCTGTATAGGCCTACGCACTATGCAGTGTTGTCTGTCTGTCTGTCTGTCTGTCTGTCTGTCTGTCTGTCTGTCTGTCTGTCTGTCTGTCTGTCTGTCTGTCTGTCTGTCTGTCTGTCTGTCTGTCTGTCTGTCTGTCTGTCTGTCTAAGTGTCAACATCTCAGCTTTTCGTGCTTTGCGGGAGTAAACGACCGTGATAACGATGATAAAGCTTGGTGATATTGCTTATTAAGAGCAAATGAATGTTACGAGTTAGATGTTACTGATCAGTTAGTATTTAATCTAATTAGGCAGAAAGACATGTGTGTACTATTCATAGAATAGGACTTATTTTTGTACTAAAAATTTCATGACTGGGTTTCAAACTGTCCCGTTCTTTTCCGTCATTTTCGTGCTTTGGAAGACTGCCATGTTCGCAAGATGGCGGATTGCGAATGTGTTTGTCTTTCGGTTCGAATCATCGATGTCTAAATATAGATATCGATGGTTCGAATCCTTATTATGTCAATTTGATCTGAAAAATCGTCATCCAGCCATATATTATTATCATTTATTATTATTATTATTATTATTATTATTATTATTATTATTATTATTATTAAATTATTATTAAATTATTAATAAATTATTAATAATTATTATTATTAATTATTGTTATTATCATTATTTTAGCCGCGAGGTACCTACATGTAAGATCCCTGAGCAAGTAAAAAATTATTCGGAATTTCGGAGACTACAAAACCATTCTGGGACGGCTATAGAATTCGTTAAGATCCGGCAGGGCAAAGGTGCATTGGAAGGCGTTAAAGCGTTGAATTATGATAGCATCGCCCTGAAAAAGATGTCATTAAGCTTATTATCATTATTAGTTATTAGATCCTATAATTATTTTAGCCCCGATGTACATAGTCTATGATTCCTCTGGATTTAAACAAAATTTAAAATTTAAAATAAAATAATTTAAACTAATAATAATAATAATAATAATAATAATAATAATAATAATAATAATAATAATAATAATAATAATAATAATAATAATAATAATAATAATAATAATAATAATACTCATTATTATTATTTTTATTATTATTATTATTATTATTAGACCCTATTATTAGGTAATCATTTGTAGGCCTACATGGCACAATTGAAAAACGGTTTAAAGCGAGTCCACTTAGCCCATAATGTAAATAGTCAAAAAGGAAGCTGCAAAACTTACTCTTGTCACCGCTTATCGTAATTAGAATCATAAATCGACACAAATTTAATTACTTAATCAATAGCCTAATCAGTTGTTGAAAACTTGGTCTCAGATATATCAGGTAGGTGAAGCTTGTCAAGTGCTTTAAGGCATTGGTACTGACTCGTTACTTGTCATTAGGTGAGAGGAGTCTCTGAATAAGCTTACGACGAACTTGGATCTGATAAACACTTCAAACGGGCGTTACCTGAGCTTTATCAAGCAAAGAATTAAATATAACACTGGCTGACAAACAGCTGAAGACCTACAGAGCCATGATTAATGTATGGCCTGATTAGATTTAATTAATTTAGTCTTCGTTTGGGTTATTCTTAACCAGGCTATAGGACTAAGTTTTGTGCATTTGAAGTCGACTGTCGATGGTATAGACATGCGTCTTCTTTCAGTGTTCTGCCCGACGACAATCCTCTCTTTTCTGACTGTTCAATTAACTTCTGTGTTGCACTGTATGATATCTTTATCCGTCATTAAGTCCATTAGCATAGTTCGTTGTCTTTCGAACTGCTTTCGTCTCTTCAATTCTTCCTTTTAGCGCCATCCTGAGTAATTATCACAAAGTTAACGACAGATCCAGTTCGTGGGTCTTTTTCTATGGTTCTCACCAGTGCTGTTTTTTTTTAGTAATGGTGCCTTGCTCTTAAAAGGTTGAGAACCACCGCCCTGAACTCTACACGTGTGTTGCTGCTCGCAGTGCGTCACATTTCTTTGCATTACCTAAAAACTCTACCTATACGTTTACTTATATGTTTACTTATTCTAGTGTTAACTAAGAGAAGAAGATGGATATAAGAAGACAATCCAGCTTCGTGATGCAGAAGCTGGGCGACTTGGCTGAGTGTCCCATCTGCACCGACATCCTCAACCGACCCAAAATGCTTCAGCCGTGCATGCACAGCTTCTGCCTCGCCTGCCTGGAACACTACGCCAAGGGAAAACAACCAGGGGACCAGATCACCTGTCCAGTCTGTCGAGTCCAGGTGCCAGTAGCCCAAGGTGGATTCAAGTCTCTGCCGGCCAACCACATCATGGAGAACATCGTCGAGCTTATGCGAATCAGTCAACCGGAACGGCGCCACTCCCTGTGCGATAACTGCGTCAGAGGTTCGTCTGGGTCTGCTGCGGATGGGTCTAATGGAGGGTTCCGGGTGGACATGTACTGTATCGATTGCCGCCAGAAGCTCTGTGTCAGATGCATTGAAGCTCATCGGAGATTGAAGATTGCCGCTACGCACAAGCTGGTCAAGTTGGGCGCGCAGGAGTCCATTACAAGGTAGTCTGGCTCGAAAAGTACTTTTTAATTGAATTCTGTAACTTTATTTATTGATCAACAACAGTTTAGAAAATATGAGACAATCAGGTCTACATTTATAGGTGTCAAATGGAAAACTCAGAAGGACTAACAATACGGGTCCCGTAAACAGTATCATGTGCACCCGATTACATGTAATCCAATGTAATCAAAGCTAATGACTTCTATAGCGCCACTATAATTATACACAGGACATCAATCGATTGTCTCTTTAGGTGAAATCGTAATCGAAAGTCAGAATTCGTTGGAGAGGCATCGTCGAAATTTACAGCATATAATATGGTTTGAAATCTTGTATGAATTTATTCACGATTACAGTTAGCTCTTGGTATCGAATTTGTGAAAGAATGGCAGTTGTTTTCTTGGGTATAGTATAGGGAAACCATTTCTCAGTTTTGTGTAAGGGATTTTAGATTATGGGTTAAGGAATAGACGGAACTGGCGTTGTAGCAAGGGTTAGTTTGGAACAAAGGGTACGGATTGGATATTAATATGCCTGATATCCATATTGATGTGGTCTGAAAATTTTGACACAGTTAAGCAATTACCATTTAGGTCATAGCACAAGGACAAGTTTAAGCAGTTAAATACGTACCCTAAATTTTAGATTAGAATAAGAGTTACATGTTAGGAAGTTAGGGTTAGAGCTCTGAACTGTTGCTTCAGTTGACGAGGATTACATTTTCTTTTGTGGTTGGCAGTAGTTGGGGTAAGAACTGTGGAAAGTAGCGAATTGTTTGGAGGAAAGACACATTCAGATGAGATAGTATAAACCGATATTTTGGGCAGTAGCAGTAAACCGGTTAACGTATCCAGTGCTGGGGAGTATTTGAAATACAAGGTATTTGAAATAGTATTTGAAATACATTTAAGTATTTATGTTTTTGTATTTCAAATACATTTAAAATTATGTATTTTGTATTTGTATTCCAAATACTTTTCAGAGTATTTTGTATTTGAAATATCAAATACTTCGTTAGAAATACTATTTATTACCTACTTACTCTCATAATTTCACGCAACATAAATTTTCTCGGTAATAATAACTCAGTGGTCTTCTAACTTACGATCTTTGGTGAACTTTGTATGGTTATCAGTGATGATCACTATATCTTGGCTGCTGTAACCAATCCACTCTTCAAACTACGTTGGGTGCCTAATTCCAAAAAGATAGATTCCGAAGGTCCTCCTTGACATTTCTGAAGTATTCGCCAACCAAACACAATCTCATGAAACCCCTGTGCCACTGAGAACAATGCAGATCATGACAACTTTTACAACTACGACGTCCATCCCACTGATTCATCTGGTAGCCAGGCAAATCTACAAGTTGTGCAGTATATTGAAGACCCATCACGAAACCTCGAATCACTTACATCACTTACATCCTTTCCAGTAGTAAGGGACATTTTCATTTAGGTAGGCCTATAACACGGTCATTCCGTCGTCCACACCCGTTTAACATTTATTCAGTTGTGGTGGACGGATATTTATTCCACAACGCTATGGACCGTCTGATACAACTTTTGAGAAACTGTGGCTGTTAAAGCTGAACAAGACTTTGATAACTTTGCAACCTGACTTGGTGTTTTTACAGTACGATGACTGTTAATGAGACATTTCTGACTACGTATCAAGGTTAAGTATTTTGTATTTCAAATACATTTAGAAAAATGTATTTTGTATTTGTATTTCAAATATTTTTTGAAAAATGTATTTGTATTTAGTATTTGAAATACATTTACAGAGTAATTTACCCAGCACTGAACGTATCTTAAGTGGAATATAGGCTCTACCAGTGGAATACTTTCTCATGTCCATAGAGATCACACATTGTTTATGGATCTTTTCATGTTTGGGTAGGACTGGCTGAGACAGAGGGGGTTGGCTGAAGATCAAATAACTGTTTTAGGGCAGATTCTGATGTGACACGCAAGCAGTCTTTCAACTCCGAAGATGCGACACGCAGGCACGCTCCCAGCTGCAGCCAGCATCCCAACAAGACCGCGTCCCACTTCTGCTTCACCTGCCGCCGTGCCGCCTGTCAGGCATGCCTGCCCCAGCATCACCGGAATCACCAGACCGGAGATATTTCCAGCTCAGTGAAGAAGTTGCGGAAGGAAATACGAATGGATGCCAGTGCCCTCAAGAAATCGATTACCGATATCCAGCGAAAAATGGAAAACCTCGCCCATGAGCGGGAGAGCTTCGTGGCTGAAGCTCGGACCCTGGAGGAGCAGATCGAAAGCCGGGCGGAGCAGACCATTGCAGTCGTGAGGTCCCAGAAGGAGCAACTGCTCCGGGACGCTGAAGCGGCGAGAAAGGAACGACTGAGCGAGATGGAGAGTTTCCAGACTGAGCTCGACATGACGGTAGCGATGCAGGAGAACGTCAAGGCGTTCAGCCTGGAAGTGGCTGGAAAGAAAACGGATGCTGAGGTCATCCGGTGGATGGACGAGATTCGGGCTCAAGCGCAGGAGTTGTTCTCCATGAAGCAGAAACAGCTGCCGCTCGTCAGTCTACAGCTCGCTGATGCTCCGGTTTCAGGAGCCAATGCCAACGGCAAGGCGTGGCTGATGGGAGAAGTTAAAGTGGTACCAAAGAGAGGTAGGTCAACATTGGCTAACAAACCTGTCTTGATTACAATCTTACAAGATGATGATTACGATCGACATCATGACAATGATGACGACTGTGATGATGACAACGACGACATTGATAATTGTGACAACGAGGATACGATGGTAATTATGATGATGATGACGACTGCAATACAATACAATACAATTGTATTTTGATATTGCCCTCCTTACAAAGTTCTGAAGCACACACGACCATGCGACAGAACATAAATGGCGCCGGCCGCTGGGTCGCTACGCAGCGGCTTGATGTAGATTCGAACCTGTGACCCTCCGGTTACAGGGCACCGAACATATCACTACACCACCGCGACTGCAGTAACAACAAAGACGACATAAAATAGCTAAGAAATCGACAATATGTTTCATTGAGCACCTGTTTATTACCTATAATTGCACTGAATTAGTAATCGTAAGAGACCCTTTGGTTTGTTCAGATCCATTTGCTGACTACCTATCCACTGCTGAACAAGTGACAACCATATCCGGCGAAAAGTGCGTGTCTGGTTTGACTCTCATCGATTACAAGCTATACGTCATCCACTTCGAGTCTCCGGACCTTTCTATCTACCACACGGAACCAGTTATCCGACCCTACCGCCGTGTCACTCTGACGGCCGTCGAGCCGCAGGACCTCACTTCCTGTTCGTCGAACAGGTGCCTGTACGTCTGCGACTGGAATACGTGTCATGTCTCTCGCCTCGACCTAAACGGGACGGAGATGAACCGCTGGAAGCTCAAGGATAAACCAGGAGGTTTATCGGTCAACGGACGGTTGAACGTGCTCGTGTCTTGCCCCGGCACACGCCAGATCTTTGAATTCACTCCAGAGGGCAATCAAGTCAGGGTCATTCAACTGCCGAAGGACCTGGACAAGCCTTGGCACGCCGTCCAGCTGGCATCTTCGACTCGTCTAGCTGTCAGCTGCTGGCACCGCATCTGGATCATAGAGGAGACCGGGGCGACTGTCCAGGGTCACGGGAGCCTGGCAGGGTCACACCTGACGCAAGTCAACTCCCCGTCGCACTTGGCACTGGGTGGAAATGACGTCATCGTCGTTGCAGACACGAACAACGATCGCCTGAAGCTTCTTGGAGCTTCATTGGAGTGTCGAGAACTGAACACTGGCTCCCAGGCGCCGCCGATGAAGAGTCCTCGAAGACTACTGCTCGACAAGATGACTCGACTTCTGTACATCGGACTCATTGACGGCAACATCCTCGTCTATCGCATCATGGTTTAGTGATTCTCTAGAGTAAAATGTGAAGCAACGTATAGAAATGAAATGTCTACGATTCCTCGTTCAGCTGACGGACATATGGCTTGTAAACAACTGCCTGCTTGCTTAAACTATAAACATTGTTGGTTTTCTTCTATTGTATTGTATTGTATCTGAACACTTTCTTGATAGTAACACTCAACTAAGTACACGGTTAAGGTTGCGATATATTATGCTATGGTACGAATCCGCTGGGAATGTTATGTAAGAGAAGATTATAGGGTATACATTCATCATTCAAGTGATAAAGGAAGGTACGGTGGTAAGGTACAGTGGGATAGCAAAATTGTAAGGTAGGTTAGGATTGGGCTGGGTAAGGCACAGTACAGTAGAGAATGGCGGAGAAAGGTAGGGTACGGTAGGTAAGGTAGCATAGAATAAGGAGACATTAGGGCAGGGTTACGATACATTAGAATGAGGTTTAGGAAAGAGAACGATACTAGGCCTATAGGGTAGCGTTAAGTAGGGTCAGGAGGTTATTGAACTCTGTGTTGAATCGACGCGTTGAGAACAACTAGAGAACTATCTACGGTGCTTTGACAAAATATGTCGTGTATCGCCTTTGTGTTACCTAATTACAACGCTGGCCCTGCAGACTTACAGTCATTCACAATTAGCACCTAACTGCGATAAATTAGTCGGCAGCCGGGTGCGATATTTGCATACATGCCACGTCCTAGTGTCAGGTGGTCGACTAGTTGAGGTGAAGTGGGACAACCTGAGAATTCCAGATGGTGGCGTTCTCGCCTTGAGCATTTCAAAGAATAAATCATTAGGCAGACAATGTCATAAAGGTCTGTTTATATTAATAATATAAGAATAGCAAATATATTCAACTAGACGTCGCAGGGTTGTCTACAGGTTGCCGTCACTTGACTTCTCTTGTATTATTCATATGTGAATTGCTCTGTTAATTTAACGACGGTACAAAAGGTGACATGTGTTAGATGTTCGTTAACTATGAAACATGGTTAAGAGAACTTAGTTAAGTGCTATACATTCCACTCAATATATTTACTTAACCATTTCAGTGCATGAACCCCTTAACGAAAATTTCCAATAGGCAAACTATGGATGTGCGAAACTGTATACACAAGTAAGTACATAGTTTTATCTGTTGGAGATGAATTCAATTTTGCTAATACCCTAGCTCATTTGAATATTAGGCCTATAACTTCACCGACTTGCGGTGAGTAGCTTGATCTAAAGCACTGCATAGCTTATACTGAACTAACCTAGCTGCTTTTGCAACTTGTGTGTTATAGCTTGAGCTAGTCGTATTGCATAGCTTTAACTTTCTAAGTCTCATATTGTAGCTTGAGCTAATAGCATTTTAAACCGTTGCTCGTCGTGCAATGTTGCTGAACTAAATGCTACATCCTCTCGAACACACTTTACAGTGAGTTTAAAATTTACATCAAGAAAATAATTTTAAAAAATCTGTTGTTTTTTTAACACAAGCTTTTGCGTAAAGTACTTCTGCACCATTGGACAACAAATCGTAACGTACAACTACCAACCTAGGGATCGTGTTGGTCGTGGTAGCTTCTGTTTAACGACGTTATGTCATAACAAAGACGATTAACATGTAAATGCACACGTTTTTATATAGCGACCGTCTAGTCTCAACCCTGCTCACTTTTCAATAATTGATCGGTTGGGATCCTTCACCACCGCTGCCCGTTTGAATCGGTGCCACGCCATTAGAGTCGCCCTCCTCATCCGTCCAGGCTTGGGACTGACACCATTCGTAAACGGCAGTGGCTGAATTAGGGATTGTTTTGGAGAAATGCAAACATAGGCGTAGGGGAAATTTCAGCGGCGGGGGGTCAAGATTTTATTTCTGCCCGAAAAACATCCGAGTAATTGCCATGGCGTCGTGCATTTATAGTCACTGTAGACGTGATGTCTCTCTAGAACAGCCCAAAAGTCCAGGGCCCCTGATAATTAGCCTCCTCTACCCCCCTTTCGGCGGGCCTGCTCTTGAACCATTCAGGATTAAAATTCCTTCGAGTTCCTTCACGTGACCACGTCCGATTCCTTTTGGACAATACTCTTTGAGCATTTGTTGGTTTGGGCAAGGCTGGCTATCCTTCATTAATCATCGCTAGAGGGAGTGTTGAAGTTCTCATTCTCAGACTGAGGTTGGTCAGCATCCTCTTCATCAAAACTTGAACTTTCACTATGGTCGTTTTCATCAAACAGGTCGTTTGACGCAACTGTCGTCTGTCGATAAGCTTACACCAGATGTCTCCGGTGCAGACAGCAGACTGAGCATAGGTCTATCTGAGGCAGATTGTGAGTGCGGTTTGCTTTGGTTGCACGAAAAAAGTCCGCTGCTTTTGAGACTTTTCACGCACAGCGATGAACTTAACATTTTTACTCTGGTGATTTTTACCATGCTGATCTGCGTAGTCTGAATCCTTAATTACCACATTCACTGCACGTATACGCTGTCGATACCTTCGTTTTGGCGAAGGTTCGGCCATTACAAAGTTAAAATTCTAACTTGATAACTGATGCTAACAATTAACACTTAGTTTTGAGTCACAAATTCACAACTAAGTAGGCCTAAATATCAAACATGAGAGAAATGTCTGCACACAACGCTGACTTCCCGACCTGCACGCCGAAAAGTGGAGTGCAACAGAACTTGAATTTATTTCTTTTCTGAAGTCGGTAACCAGGCCACATGTTGGATGCTATAAGTAGGTAAGTAACTAAGTAAATAATTATTTAGTAAATCATTGAATAAAGCTGTAATTGCTGTCGCGTCTCTCTAAACCCTGTCGTGCCTATAGAGAACGGCGCGACGTATTCAATCTCGGACCAAAGGAGGTTTTTAGAGTTTTAATGTAGGCCCTAACAACCTACATATGCAG
>OY744609.1:26405357-26407857 GCA_963556255.1 Allolobophora icterica | reverse complement strand
GTGGGTTCCCGGATGTTTCCCCTTAACTACGTTAGAGACAAGGAAACGTAACAGAGAGAAGGACATAGCGGTAGGATTTAATAGCCCTAAATTTGGGCTAAGTGACAATCCGCGAAGTTTAGAAGGTGATCCAGATTCTAGTCCCCTCCATGTCAGATATGTTTTTCGATATTTCTGCTCCACTTACCGTCCCCCAGCGCCCTCAGCTATAAACGAGTACAATGACCGTACAATATCTGCGGAAAAGCATGCAGTGAGTATAAGACTGGCCTATATAAACAGAGGATAAGAAAATGAAGTCATTTGCATTTCATTCCCATGGCTC
Source organism: Allolobophora icterica (assembly GCA_963556255.1). Classification (NCBI taxonomy): domain Eukaryota; kingdom Metazoa; phylum Annelida; class Clitellata; order Crassiclitellata; family Lumbricidae; genus Allolobophora; species Allolobophora icterica. The sequence continues at coordinate 26,407,532 of OY744609.1, read as the reverse complement.
CCTGTCTTAGTTACCTCTCAGATACTGTTCTTATTCGTCTGCTTCTTAATGGACCACAATAACCGACCATATAGGGGGCCTATACCAAAGACTGTTTTACATGATGAAAGCATTCTAGTTACACTGCATGGTCTCTGCTATTAACAGACATTACTTGTGGGATTGTTCGCAAACATACGAACTTGTGAAACCGATTTGCTCAGGGTATACTTGACTCAGCTATTTGGAGGAGGCCCAAATAAACTGAACTCGCCTAGTCTAAAGCCCATGTAAGAATGTGAATAGTTTCGCCCTTGTTTGTACGTGGATCTGAAGCAGATCAAGGACTTCAGTGCTTTGTGATGGCTTCTGGGTTCACACCATGTCGCCCATAGCGCATGAATTGCTGGGCGTGATACACAGTTGCCTTCAAGGACATTACGCCCATAAAGGTCAAGGTAAAAGTGTCACCCATTAAGTTACAAGCCACTGTATAAGCTTCTTGGTAGAAGTGGGGTATTGGTACGATAGATCATTCTACCGAGTTGAAAACAAGGTAACAACAAGTCAACCTCAGGACACCTTTTAAACTCCCAATAACTCTGTCGATGCTCATTAACCCACCATTAAAGTATGGAGGGCTGAGTGGGCGTCAAAATGCTTAGTTTTCCACCCAACTATAGACTCCATTTTTATAAATTCACTTCCTCTGTTAGCGTTATCAACAAAACCAATGGCCACGAGTCATATGACAATCTGTGTTTTGAATCATACGTATATTATGGTATATTTTGCTAACATATTATTATGGGAATATTGTATACAAGGTTGTTACGCAGTACAAGCTGTAGGCTGCTTTCCGCTGAAAATATGCAAACCACATATACACGCATTCATGGTTTACTATTCTAATTAGATCTCCAGATGACTTAGTTAATTAGCAGCGCTAAGAACGACACAGATCTTAAACGCATAGCCTCTCATCAAGAGATGCAGTCGGATGCGGAATATCGACTTCAAAGAGTTTTAACTGCTGTATAATAAATTTTCTACCGGCCTGAACATAGATTAATGCGTGTATGTGTAGTATCATATCCCTGTATAATTTTCATCTACACACTTGTAATGGCTACATGCTACCAAATGAATCGTTCCAAAGTAGATGTACACTCAGCCACAGACAGACATACAGACTTCACCGACGCTGACTGATAGGCAGACAGGGAGACAGACAAACAGCCTGGCAAAGACACAATCAAACTACTACAAATAGACAAACAGACTGATAGACAAATTGACAAACACAAGACAGCAGGCCCGGCCCTAGGGTGTGCGGGGCCCAAGACAGCAAGCGATGAGCGGGGCCCCAAGCAAAAATGGCATTGCAGAGTTGATTTACTGCCAATACAGTATTGGCAATACTATAATTATGTATTAAAATAATGCAAAATCAAAATTAAATGGGTTAATGAACAAAAAATGCAAAATAGGCTCTTAATACTAGCAGTTTACTATGAAAGCAGTAGGGGAAAGTACCCAAGACGGTTTCTTAAGCAAAAGTAAGTTTTTGTCATGTTTGAACTTTTGCAAGTGAGAATTTAACAAGGCTCTTCTTCAATATTGATGAGGAGTTTGGGAATAATATTTCCTTGTGTTTCTCACCTACCTTATCAACTGCAAATGTGACAATGCCTATTTTTGTAATATGTATGGTGATCCAAATAAGTTGTCTTTAGTGTGGAACTGTGGATACTCGTCTTCGCCCAAGACACTTCCGTACACCCAAAACGCGCCCGTTGCGTTTCGGGTACCGGTACGCAAGTGTGGACTATCGGCCATTAAACGAATATGTTCAGAAGAGATATAATCAACTAAGTAATTACCAATGTCACTAGTGCTTCTAGAGGTCACCCTGTTCCCAAGAGGCACCATCTGAGATTTCAGATAAATTTAAAAATTTAGCTGTTACAGTGCAATATTGCACATTTCAAATATTCACAATGGCATTAATTATGATATTACACGCTCTTAACGAAAAGTGCATGGCAATCTTCCCTAATTATGTTTTATTTAATTAACTGAATATCTGTTCTATCTCATCACAGTAAAAAAAATTGTAGCCAGCAGCGCGGGGCTCCTGAAAGCGCGGGGCCCAAGGCGGCTGCCTCGTTCGCCTTGCCCTAGGGCAGGCCCGCC